>JAQFYB010005588.1:0-13741 GCA_034694085.1 Pogonognathellus longicornis | reverse complement strand
TATTACGTCTATTATATGTTATAATGTTCACTTAGTTAGCATAACGATAGCTAGACAAGACATTCCAGTTCATTTAATGTGCAAATTTAAAATCAAGATTAAACTGACTTTGTGTAAGTAGAAGTCTTGGCTTTGGCTCTAGTTCATGTTTGTATCTCTTGTGTGTATGTATGTGTGTGTAAACTAATAAAGATGATAACATGACGAAAATATATTTTTGAAAGGTTTCCCATACCCAGGATGTTGATGGTATTCTGGTACTCGGAAAATGTGTATGTTATAAAAACAAGGAAATTCTTAGTTAGTTCTTAGTTAGTGTATGAACTACTGGAGACAGGAGACCCGCAAGAGGTTATTGGTAAAGTCAAAGACTTTTTTACAGAGTGTTTTCACAGATTATATTTATTTGTAATTTGTGAGGCTGTTATTGCTGCTAGTTTAGGTACATTATATATGTATATTCTAGTTGTTATATTATATTGTGTTGTTGGTATGAATTTAATTCGTGAGATTTTTTATAGCTAGTAGTACCTAGTACTAAAAGAGCATTTTTCCATCGTAGATAACAAATAAGGTTAAGACATGTAGCTATATCATAGTGTGTAGCGATGATGCAGAAATATCTGCTTTTATCTTTTCTCGCTCTGTTAAAAACAGTCTGTCTCACTCTTTCTGAATATTTTAAAATATGAATCCATAAGGAATAATGATGGGATCATTTAGCACTACATCATTTGACATGATAATTTATTGTTGTGTACTGATATTACGCTTACATGTTAGACACTTACACTCATCCCTTGTGAAACTTAAAAACTTGTTGTGCTGTTAATGTAAATGGGAGTTGAGGTTTGGATTACATCTTACACGATTCCATGGCGTAGGAGGTTCAGAAGAACAAGAAGTGAATAGTTTTATTATTCATTATATTCATATAAAATGCATGAACAATTATCTCTCATGGGTTTTACACAAAAAATCCTTTTCTCTCGAAAATTAATTGTAGCAATACAATACAGATAATATAGTGTGTAAATCAATGCATTTTCGTTTTTTATTCGTTTCTAAGAACAAATTACCATGAGATATACTATTGCTGATATGCCATACAAAACACATTGCATTGCCCTGCTCGTAAATGTTAAAGAGTACTATCGTAATTGACAGACAACCTTAATAAACCCCAGGATTTATATATTAGCGAGTTATTATTATTACTACAGCAAAATATGTTAGTGCATCCTTCTATCTGTATACAGTTCACAAGCATAGGTATACAGAAATAATATTCTAAGAAAGAATTTACAACACAGACTACATGAGTTTATACAACAGTTCAATGTAATCCTTATTTATAAAAGTGTATAAAATATTACTACATACTATTTGTAGGAGATTAGGGATTCTTCAAGGCAAGCCACTTAACCGAGAGAGAGAGAGAGAAATAAATAGTGGAAATCAGAATGAGATAATTTCCTTTGGTTCGTCGCTCCTAAAAGATACACTTAACTGAGTCTGTATGTATGAAGCTTTTGAATGTACTAAGTACCTCAGCAGCTTAGAAATAAACAACTACAATCTATCATACATATATATACATGTAAATACATAAGTAAAGCATATACTATCATTAATAATAATAATAATACTCTCTCGTACATAAAATTCCTTTGCATGAAGTTGAGATTTCCTGAGCTTAAGCTTTATTTCCACACGAATGACATGAAATTCGATAATATGGTTATACATAGTAGTTATTAGTCCGTGAAAAAAATTGCAGTTGCACTAGAAATGCACACACATCAAGACAGAAATACTGCAATACGTGAAAGAAATGGTGGGGAATGATCTCAGGAAAGAATGGAAGGGGCGGGCAGTGCATAGTTTGTGGTTTAAGCAAAGTTAAAGTTAGCGCAATAAATTTCTAATCTAAGTGAATGAAATGACTTTTTTCATCCTTTTACTCTTTCAATTGAGCTCGCTCAATTCATAATGTGAAATGTTGTGTGCCTCGCCTCCTCCATAAGCTCCCTCCATTATAATTAAGTTACAATAATACTACTCCTTCTTGAGACTACGAGCCGAAACGTACAAACACCTTATTCATTTCTTGATACATTACATATCATACCTACCTACCTACACACATTAGTAATATTTTTATACACAGAGCTATACATAAATAATGCCCCTTCCTATGTAAAAACACTGTAGCTCAAACGCTTGTTATGTTAACTGTTGTGAGATACACTTAAGTAAAATAAAATAAGTACTTAATGAGAGGTTGGTTCTAGTAAAAGCTACTGAACTGACTCAACTCACACAGCATCGGTCAGAGAGTGAACTATACAATGACTTTGACTTTCATTCCAGTAATTCCTCCTCCAACAAAGCTGTTTTGCGCTTGGAAATTTCGTGTTTTCCTCATTTCTGTTCTGCATGCTATTCTACACATACAAATCCTATGCTGCCTACATGTATATATACCTAATAGATAAGTATATGTACACACACAAATACACAGGACTGGGAATAAGTTTTCCTCGAATGTATAAAGAATCTGATTAAACCAAGTTACATCTTTCAACCTGGTGTGTTATTTTATTCCTTACTGATCATTCTTGTTTTGATGTGTTTTTGCAAAGGTAACAAAACAACATTGTGTCTACTACACACAGATACCTATACACATACAATCATTTTACAGACATAGATATATTATTATTATTATTTAGGTATATCTATGTATAAATGTACCTACTAAAATGCATGTGTGTATATGTAGTGTTTATGTGTATACATAAAACTTCTGCGATACATTTAGCCGATAGTGTTTGAAGCTCATTGAGAAATGATATGGCGATGGGGAGATTTAGATTTAGATAAAAATGAGCTACTACTACACACATAAGTAAGTAAATGTACTAGAATTCATTAGACAGTACGTATTGTACATTAAGTTTTGTATACTACTAGAAAGGCATTAGCATTAGCATTACAGGGAATTGTAGAAAACCTACTGGTCGCTTTTTGCCGATGAGCCCCAGTGAGTTTTATTGCTTCACTTAAACAGTAGATTCACATTGTTAACCTTTACCTGTGGTTCACTCGTCAGCTTTACCATTTTATTCACTCACAATCACTCAGTCCAGTTTACTTATTGTTATATAATGATGATTCCCTGTATACATATACACTGTATGTATATGTAATGTGTTTCTCGGTAGTTACTTACACACTACACACGTTACAACACTGCAACATGCACTTTTCTATGGAAATTGTACAACTACAAACACAATATAACATGTATCAGTATCTATACAACAATTCTATTCAGACGACTTGATTTTCATTGTAATTCTTTTTCGTTTTTCTATCTGCAAGAAGCTATTACACTCTATACAATGTATACATGGATCTATTGTATCTGTAATAGAAATAACTAAAACATACTTAATACTCTTCGACCTTAGTAAATAACAATAACATAACATGGGATGCTTTTTCCTCTCTCTCTCTCTCTTTTATTGTCTGTCTCCTTGTGGTCTTTTACCTTTAGCTTTTTAAATTTATTTCTCGCCTCAAGTACAATACACTGCTACAGATATTATCAGACCAACACTTGCTTGCACATTGCAAAGCTATTGCAGTCTAATGGGATTCTAATGGCAAAAATATCGTTCAAGACAAGTTTCATTTTTTCAAGAACCAATTGCAAAAATACTAAAACAAATACTAAATATTATTAGTATTGAAATTGAATGAGTTTAGTAGATTGCAGATTGCATTGCAAATGCTCCTATGTATTTACTAGGAGCGGTTTGACGTGATGCTCAACAGCAAACAAATATAATGCCCTGCATTGCAATCCAATGGCTCTTGCTACATTACATTCCACATACATACGTATACACACACATATACAATGATATTATTTCATTCCCCAATTTCTCAGATTGATTATATTATGCATACGATTACTACAAAGAAAATAAATGTAGTTCTTGATCTGCCTTGATCTACTAGTAGTAAATTATCACTCTATTGTCTTTTTTGTTTTTTATGAAGGCTTGATCTGCTCCACTTGTAGCGTGGTCGTAGTCATTGTAAGTAGTACTAGTTCTAGTACTACGAGAAAAATGGATTAGTTGCATCTTGCATTGTATAACAACGCAGTATGGTACTGTGCACTCACAACAAAGACTTTGATTTTCGCAAAGGCATTTAAAAAAATGACTAATCACCTTGTGTCCTTTTATGCCATGCCTCGCCTTCATACTCTTATACATGTAACACATACTAACACTATTATAAAATATATTCCTACTACAAATCTCTCAATAATGCAATATAATATACATAAATGCCTACATTATAGACACTTATGTCTTTCAGCACACAAACACACAGATAATACATGTCAATCTTTCCTCCAATGCTTTGCTGTAGTTATACAGAAAGAATACTTCTACTTATAAATTCTGTATTACTTCATATAGGGATTTAATCCTATTGGTATGGAAAGGAGCTAAGCAGCATGTGAGCGTTAAGACGTGTTTCTGATTTTTTGATTGTGTCTTCCGATATAATAAGGACAAATACAAACAAGATTAGACAAGGACTCTCTGTGTGTTTCTCTGTCTGTTTGTAAAGCTGAGGTATGTTAATGTGATGTAGGTTTAAGCCTACATACTTCTACTTTTATATGATAATATGTATTGCAAATGTCAATAGACAATTTATTTTTATTTTTGTGGTTATAGTTTGTAGTATGAATTTATTGACGGAATTTCTAATGAGAAAAAGTGTGAGTGAAAAAGGCAATGGGGCAAGGTAAGTCTGTTGGCGAGAAGAAAAGAAAAGAATGAAGAAAAAGAAGAAGACGAAGAAGAGGAGAATGAGAGAAGATTAGATAAGACGATTAAAACGAAGACTGTGTGGACAGAATTCAGTTATATACAGATACACACACAGTTTAAGCACTTTATACAAATATATAACGTTTAGTGATTAGTATGTGTGTAGTCGTAGTCTGTACAGAGCTCTTAACTCGAGCTGCTCACGCTCTACACACAACAACTGACGGGAAATAAAGAAAAAGATTAAAAGGGAACTCTTAAAGATTACGAGAGTGTCTATGCTGATAATAGTCGTATGCATTATGTACCTATGCAGTTGTAGTAAGGAAAAGACGAAGAAGATGAAAAGAAGAGTAGGTGAGGTTCAAGTAATGACATGTTGGATAAAACTCACATACCTACGTACGTACTTTCGTACTGCCTATGTAGGTATTAGTAATAAAAGAGTTCAAGTCATTTCGGTATAATACTATAGCTTCAACCCTTAATCGTTTTGTATGCGTATACTTTGAACGTAACATCTCACTCTCTGCAATACTTACGACTACGAAAAAAGAAACTACAACTCAAATCAGTTTTACAAGTCCAACAGTAATACAATGGGAAGGGGAAGGATGTTAGGATTTAGTCTGCAGTTCTTGTCGTGAGTGTGTTTTTTTCTTTCACTCTCCGCGTTATACAATGCAATTCATCTCGGTCGGAGCATTATTTATTGGTAATTGTACTCTAGGTTATGTATGTCATTATTTTCAAATAGGTAACTACATATACAATCCCTACATACATCATAGCCTTATAATAGCTAGTACATGTAGGGATGTATAGCGATTTAAAAATCAAACAATACCTACTGTATTATCATTTTCCACGTGAGGTACTAATAAAGAGCTCACTTAAATGTTTTAGTAAATTGTTCTAGGTATGTACCTATGTAGTAATTGTGCACTTACTTAGGTAGGTATGTTTACGTATGTAGGTATAAACTATACAGGCATATAAATAGCAATATACTTGTGGTTTCTCATTTTTTATGTATGTAAATACAATGCTTGGGAAAATTTAATGCTTGAACGGTTCCAGGAGGGTTGTTTTACAATTTGATGGCAAATTACTGTTTGTAAGTGCTCCAGTGACAAAATAAATAAATAAAGGATATTCGGCAAACAATACAAGGATTGATGAAGTATATGAGTAAGGATGGGCGCATCTTGAATCTTGACTCGAGAGAAATGCATTTACTCATATACTATTACAAATGTGTACAAACAATTGAATTAATTCAATCATACTTGACGATTGTTGTGCCTGTGTGTGGAACATCTTATTTCTGTAGCTGTAAACCCAAGAGAGAAACACTCGTGGTGGTTAGTGTGGTAAGTGAGATTTGCATTGTAATGTACATTTGTACATTAGGTAGTTGTTGAGGATGATGACGTAATATTTTAACACGAGAAATGGAAGGCTAGAGATTACAACACACAGAGGTCACATAAGAGGCCATAAATAATTTGCTGGAATTAAAATACATGCTCTCAGAGCTACCACTTCAGTTGATTTGAATAAGAAAGGAGCTATTACACATTTATTTATTCAGACGTTTACGTTTTTATTGGAAGGGTACATTTACTAGGTGTAGAGGTACTTTGCATTGCACACACACAGAGATGAGGTTGCATTGCTGCAGAGACGAGAGACGGGACGGGAGAGAGAGAGAGAAAGAATAAGGACGTGCTTCACAATTCACTCGACAGACTTAAAAATGAAAGAACGCATTATTATTGATGTCTTTTTTTGCCTTTGCATTTCTGACCAACATAATAATACTATGAATAATTTCCTTTCAACTGTCTCTCATCCTCAACTCACTTACAAACACAAATATTACCACTATATCTCAAAGGCAAACAAACTCTCAAAGTATTTCCTTTCAAAGCAAATCTCTAAAAAGGAAATAATTCAACTGGAGTATTTTTAGTGTGTTTGTGTCTGTGCTTATGCATAATGCGATTTCAAATCAAATCATTCATTCATTCAAACATTCTACTTCACTTTTTTGACTCAATGCAAATGTCATTGTATGCTAAGTTCATTCTAAATAACAAAATTACTATGTATTATGAATTTTAGTCCCGAAAATCATTGTAATTTTGTTAACCTGTCAATCTTTCATTTTCAAATTTCATAAACTTGCCATGTCTTTAGATAAACTTAGACTGTTTAGGAAATCTGTGTAATCAATTTTCAAGTTAAAATATGGAACTACATTTAAATATGTACAGACGTTTAATTTTTTATTGACAAATCTAATACATAAATTCTAAAACGAGTCACACATCTGTTTTTGCATTAAATTTATATACTACAATTGTTTGTACACTTGTAGCAGCATGTATGTATGTAATTTGAACCATTGTTTGCATTCTTGAGCTTATCTGTCAATCAGTCTGATGGCAACTTGTGCAATTTCCTTCGACAACTAAACAAAGTTTTTGTATGATTTCATTTCTGTTGATTGTCAGTCTCGTGTTTTTGTTGCACCTGTGCCAACTTAGTTAAAAGTGGAATCAACCCATACCTAAGTTGAGTAGGGTTAGGTATAACATTATTATTGTGTGTTCAAATCAAATGGAAAAAACTTGGCAATATAATAGTGAGTTAAATGCTCATTCTCGTTCGGTTTATGTATATATAAGAGGAAGGCAATTTAACCTGCAAAGAAAGAAACTCGGCCTTACAATAAAATTGTAACACGAAAAAGCATAGGTTCTTAGACTACTAGTGGATTAATACGTGCCTTGAAGGCTTATGACTTTTTATATGCGAATTAATGTTGTATGTCTCTCTGTATCTCGCTCGTCCCTTTCTTATGAATAGTTGAGTCAGATATAAATGTAAATGTAATTGTTGTGCAAGAAAACATGAGCTTAAGACCTGCACTTATGTGTATATATCCGATCCGCGATCAATGTAATTTTTACATGCATACTGTGCTTGTGTATTACATTCTAGCATAGAAAACAGCTATAAAAGCATTGCTCTAGATTATATTACTTGTATTATTGTAGCGATTTCAATTGTTAGATTAGAATGTGGAACCGACAAGGAAAGCTATGTATGTAGTACGTGGTTGCTTGCTTTGTCGTTGTGCTTTAAACGAAATGTACATATTACATGTTATAGCTAAAAGGATTTATTATTTACAAGGGCTACAGAATTTTTATTCTAGTCTGTTGTGAAAAACTTCTGGATACATGCTCGCAATTATAATTTTGCACATTGTGCATCGTAGTCCATGGGTTTATCTCTGTACAGAGCGGGGCTTGTTAACGTCATTGTGTATACACGTACAGACGTCTTAACTGTTAAGAAAACTTATCTTTCCAGTTGTTGTTCGGTGGTCCTTGTTTTTCTAATTGGGGGAACAAGTGTAATTTGATTAATTGTGGCGAGCTTGTAGTTTTCTGTTTTCTTTTATATTCTCAGGCTTCCCCGCTGATTTAATAGAGATCAGACACAGAAACGAGTTGTATGAAACAGAAACAGACCAGTCTGTCGGGCTTTTCCTCTCGCAATCAATACCATCATTATCATCATCATAATATTAGCCATACTTCTCTAACTCCATTAATTGCCGCCGTTTTTCTTCTTGTTTGTGGAAATATTATTGCATTGTTTTGTTCTGTCTTTTTTCAACTACCTTTTCATTTATCAGATTTTTACACTCATCCTTAGTAAGGTACCTACCTACAATTTGTTTACAAAATTAAAACGAGGTTTTGTGACAAGGGCAAAAATTATTAAACAAATTTGTTGCAGTAAGTATTTTAAATTTTTTAGCTTCTTTAAGGCATAACTGATTAATGGACACCTGCAAAGTACTTTGATGAATAATTCTTTATTGTATCCTTCAAAACAGTTGGCTTTTACATTATAAAAATATATGTATGCATAAACACTTTATTTCCGAATTGGCAGGATTTGTAAAGTAACCCGATTAATTCAAGAAGACAGAACCTACATTAAACGATGAGAGATTTTACCTGCATGTTTGCCGGCATTATTGAATAGCTATAAAATGCTATATACACATTACATGGAGAACTAAAGCTACTTACTTAAATAGATACGACTTGCTCAACTGAACCCGATTTGACTTTTTGTCAATGACGGATTTTGAAATGCTAATGTCCTAATGGAGAGTGAAGGTTGCACCTAATGCTCCAGAAGAATAAATAAATCTCACATGAACACAGCTACCATTAAATGAAGCAGTAGAGTAAGTACCTATGCAATAACTTTGAAACTAATCAAAAGTATACCGCAGACATAAAAAGACGAAAAGTCATTTTTTCGATTAGGGAAAATGTGAGTGTTTTTTGCATTAGACACGCGGAGCTGAGCTCGTAAAACGCACGGAGTCAGGTGAAGAAAGACACGGAGATGCATAAAACATTGTTCTAATGAGTGTTTATTCTTTTCTTCCCCTACAGGCACCTTTGTTTTGCTATTAATTTTATGTTGACTTGTTGTAGTGTCGTGTTTGTTCATGTTGTTTCTCTAATTGCCTCCTCCGACTCTCGTAAACCTTAGTAACACCAAACGCAACCTTTTACGGACAAATGCCACCTGATTTACAAGAATATAATATTACTAAACCATAAAACCATGAGAAAACCCACATAGTTATTTCTAACATACTAGATTAGATTCTAAACAGAAATAACAAGAGTGAAATGAACCTTGTAGTAAAACCTCTTGGTATTTTTCAACGTACTCTTTACCCTTTGATATACATCATACAAATAAACACACACATCCTTAATACTTACACTTAAAACTAGTACAGAGGTGGTCTCCTTCTTATTATATTACACATTACACTACTACCACAATGTTCGTCAAAAATTATCCTGTATAAACTCATTATGGTTAGTTGTATAGTAATAATAATTCCTGGGTTTCGATTTCATCATCCTTGCATGGAAACCACCCAGGATGGAGTAATAAACATAATTATCAATAGCCATGAATATCATTAGAGCCACAACTAATGTAACCAAGACCAAAGACCACCATCGTCCTTTTGCTATGGACAGGACACACAGTTATAAATGTGAACCAACATTTTTACTACATCAATGCTTGTGCTTTAACTCCCAGATATTAACTACACAGAAATTTATATGAACCTCGGTAAAAAATGCTGATATTATTATGTAAAATATACCTAGCTGTATATACAGTACATGTAAGAACTTTTTCCAAGTAGTATTAAGAATTTCTTTAGTTTTGACTCTGTAACCTTTCTCTCGCTTATACGGATGTGATTTGTGAGTGTATCTATGGGCAAGACTAAATTATGACTAGGATTTTGAGTAGTAGTCAAAGTGTAGACACACACGAACAACCTAATAGAGCAAAGTAAGCGCTTTAGTTTGCCAATGGAGTTGAAAGGTTAAGCAGTTTGAGGTTTTATGAGCGTCTAATAGCCATTTATCATCTCATCAGTACACTAAGCAGTCAACTGGGTGAAATATATACATGTAATCACCAATGATCTTCTATAACTTATTATGATACACAAAATACGTGTACAAACACTAAGCAATTTACATATACCTCTATTACTTGCATATACGCTACATAATATCAAGATATTATTCCAAAGTCTATGTAGAAAACACGCAAAAAAACACAAATTCACATGCACACACCGACACACCTTTTCATTACTAATTTGCATTTATTTACTTACTTAGTTACGGAATGAATGAGTGCAGAAACTTATTTAACTAGCTGGTAGAAGTTTGAGAATAGCAATAATATTTCGTCGTTAGTTGCTAGTTAAGTATTAAGTAGCAAACTAATGTACTTAAATAGCTGCGCCCTTACTTAATACACAAAGAGAGTATATTGTTAGTTAGTACAGATTTGCTTTGCTAGATTTGAGTTTAGCCATACAATTAGTCGCTGATGATAATCACACGTTATAAATGAGTTATGTCTTTTTTCTCTCTGTCTCTTACTAAGCCAAAAGCTAAAGGCTTTTCTGCCTTTGACTTACTAACTACATGTGTTTTAATTAGAACTAAACCATTTCCCGTCCGATTGTGTAATGTCTGCCTCCTCCGTCCGTTTTGTTCACGGCTCCTGAACTGCTGTTACTATTATTGTGCTCTCTTTTTCCTTGATACACTCACAAAGCTAAAGTATTAAAGTAGTACTTATGTATTTTGTTCACTGATGATCAGTGTTGATGATAGGACTAACAACATTGTGTGTGTTGTGTCCTTTGGTTATCGTGTGCTGTGAAATGTTATGTAATGTACTTGCTTTTCCTCCTTTTGACTCTATCTCGATCTGAATTGCGATAGACGTAAATCATCTTATCAAACATCTTGTCTAAGTCACACACACACTCACCAAAATGCTCCCAATAATCTAGTAATGAGAAACATTTTCCTTACTTGGGTCAATGCCTTTATTTCTATACTACTTTATTTTATCTGTATGTAATGTATGAATAATACAATGCTAAAGTATCAGTCCCTATTATTATGTAATGTGGCTAATGGTCAAATCCTATACAACAACAGTCAAGCTATGTATCTCATTTTCTTTTATGAAAGAATTTCATTGTACTTACATAATATTATGTAGCTATGTTTTAGTTAGCATTAAGATAGGAGTAGGTGTGTTTATCACTGGGGTATCCGTATACTTAAGTAGGTAGGTACGAGCTAGAGCTATGTCTCTTGACGTCAGTTGGTTGGTTGGCATTTATATTAATTACGATGCTATCCTGTATGTGTGAAAAAAATTTTAAGCAATGAATTTATGTATACAGAGATTATATCAGTGGATGCGCACCAGTTCGTTCTAATCAGATCATAGCATCTCTTGACTTGACTGCTACAACTACTTATGCTATACACTGCCGTAATTATATTATAGTGCACTACACATACAAGCTCACCATTAAGCTAATTAGTTGCTTTATGTAATTATTGTGAAAAACGGAAAGTTTCCCTTTTAAGGAATGTATTTGACCCTGTGCTTGTTTGTATAGAGAGGAGCACTAGTACTATACATAGTCGTTTGGAGTAATTACCTTTAACTTAAAGTGTATTGTGTATAGGTATACTCTCGTGGAGAAAACGGGTGCTTTTGGGATAATTGTGTCTACAGTATAGGAAAAGGTAGAAAGAGTAGAATGTAGGTGTAGTATATTTATTATATTAGTAATTGCATGTACTTTGTAGTATAGGAAATGAAATAAGCTGTGGCTATAGTATAGACGGATATATTTTTAGTACACGAAATCGTCGGACTTAAAGGCTAAATCAAAGAACATGCAGTCAGCAGATTCCATCAATCCTCTTTTCTTTCTTATTGCCCTGGCTGGAGTAATATGTGGAAGGGTGGAAGAGGATTTAGTTTTTAGCGAGCACCTGCAGTTGTAGAACGCAATTTGGCTCTGGTTTTTCCCCCGAAAAGCTTTTCTCTACTTCGGATTTCAATAGGCAAGGCTTACAAATGTACACTACGGGTGCTACATCTAAGTAGTATGTGAAGTCTGTCGTTTCATTCTACCAGTATATAAGTACTCCTACTACAAGTGTATAGTATTTGCACTAGTATTTATAGAAGTACCTACATATATCCTCAATGTACTTTTTCTTTCTTTGGAGAAAGTCAAAGTGACCTAAATAGCCGTCTGCAGACAGAATATCTCTACTAGGTCTCTACTTTCATAGCCCTGTACCAGAAATCTCACCGTGTGTGTATTTATACAATGTATGATTCTCTTATATTGGGTTGTGTAGGCCTATCACATGAGTAGTAGGCGTATGACAGTTCTCCAACAGTACTAGTAGTACTAGTATGTATAATAATATGTTTAGTGGCCATTTATTTCTATAGAGACTCTCTGGCCGCTCTCTCGCCCTCAACTTGTGCAAGAACAACTGTAAGTAGTACCTAATTCTATACGAGACCAAGTTTTGCTCTCTTTTGTTCACATCAATGACAAAACACGTTGATGGAGTGGCAGGAGCAGTATATGTATGTACTAGTATAAAAGCAAAAGTCTCCAAACTCTTGTCTCTACGACTTATATACATTTCTGTACTTCCATTTTCATCCCACAGTTTCCGTCTTATTGTGTAAAGCACACTTTATATCCTTATACATAGAATGCATAGAGCTATACACATACAAATGTACAAGCAGATGAAAATTGTCCTTTTGGAGTTGCATTTTAGTAGCACTTTATAGCTACGAATCTTTGTGTCTATATATATTATAGAGTAAAACACGGGAAATCCTACTCTTAACCTTTCTACCTGCGTGGTATGGTGGTCTGACTGTCTCTGAGTCTTGACTTGAGAGTTTTTCCAGTGTTGCACAAGTGGACAAGACTTTCCTCCTATGTATTTTAGCGGAGGATGGACACATACACCGTGAAGTGTAAATTATGTAGACATAGCGAGACAAAAAGTAAAAGTTTGCTTGTGGCTTGAGTTGAGTTGTGTGAGTTGAGTGGGGAAGGTTATAGTTACATTGCATGTGAGTGTTGAGGTTGAGACGGATTTTATTTGTAGAATTGCATGAGACTGTGTAAGAGGCTGAGAGTGTATATAGTATAGACAAAACCCGGGTTGCAGAGACAGACAGACCAACACCCTTACCACAAATATTATTTATTCAGTTGAGCTGATTGTGTGTGAGTTGGACGATGAAAGCGGGTCGTGGTCTCCTGCTCGTTTCGTTTTCCTGTTGACAGTCAGAGAGTAAAGGCTACCCGATCAACCATGCTACATTACTGCAATGTACAACCGGCGACGTTGTAATAACGTGAGAACTGTCCAGCAAAGTTA
>JAQFYB010005587.1:0-13741 GCA_034694085.1 Pogonognathellus longicornis | reverse complement strand
TTTTCCAATAATTTGATTTTTACACTCAACCATGTCAATTTAACAGACACAATTGTTAAAAATTAAGCCCAAACAAACTGAAGACTGAAGAGTGAACATAATAATATATTCTATATTAAATTTGTAAAATTTTATTTTTATTTTTATTATGAAAGTGCCATGCAAAGTGCTTATGACAAAAGTTATTGTTTTTCTTAACAATAAATAGGTCAGGTAAATGGGTGGCGGTAGCGAACCCGAAATTGTAGAAAATAAAAATTAAAGTAAACCCACAAAACTAATGTCAGAAACAGAATGCTCGTTATACACTGTACACTATCAATTCAAATCGCAAGACTTTTCAACAAACACACCTGTATTTACATTATTACATTTTCTATTACGTAGTTAGAAAATCATTAAGGGATGCATAAGAATTTCAAGTTAAGTAGCACATGAAAGACTTTGCCAATTATACTTACTAATACCTGCAACCGAACTATGTATTAAATATTGGTAATTTGCTGAGGTAGAAATAGAATTTTTGGATTGTAGTTAGCGTTAGCATTAAATTACATGGGGATGAGGAAATTGTATTGTGTCGATTAATGATTCATTATTATGGAAATATATGTAGATACCTGGCATTCGTACGTTCCATTATCCCTCTTCTGAACAAATTTGATTTGTAAAACCCAGTCGTCGGAATCCTCTGAGTGTATGACATGGAATCTCTCATCGTTTGTGTATGTGGCCATGCCAGTTGCCAAGATATGGTAATCCCTTCGACGAATCCATGAAACCTACAGTAACCCATTTGGAATCAACAGATTCATTAAATCTCTTTAAATGGCTACTATATTAAGTATATAGCCACGAGGCTAATGGCTGGAACTACTTAGAGAGAGACAATGCCAGAGGTTTATCCAATTACGTAACCCACACAGATAGTAAAAAACAAACCAAAACATATTACAAAAACACTGTGAAAACACACTGATCCACATCCAGAATTCCCTTAAGCAAAATAATCGGAAGAAATAAATACAGAAACATGAGCCATGAATTTTATGATGTCGCATCCAACACATTTTCGACAAATACGTAAGGGAGCAATAAAGTTCAAACAAAATGCATTTATTGTATGTATGTGAGGAAAAAGTAGGGAAAACTTACAGATCTCTCTCCCAAATTGTGTACTCTACATCTGAGAAAGGCTGTGTCACCAAGAGGTACAGTAATATTCACACTTGTGTTATTCTCAAAAGGGTTTTCATTCTCGTGACTATGACTGTTTCCATTATGACCATGTTTTCCCCTGTCTTTGTCACTGTGACGATGATTCTCATCAAAGCTCGAGTGTTGATGTCGTGTAGCTATCGGTAATGGGTGCTCTGCGAGCCATTCTTGACGACTGTGCATGTGACGGAGCATCATTCCTGCATTACATATAAAAACCATCAAACACACGACTCCAAAATCCAATAGTATACCTACAGCTTTTTTCCTAACCTACTTTTCACCTCCGTGTCCTATCAACTTAAATTGTAATGAAAAGGCTACAAGCTACTACATGCATATATAAGTAGTAAAAAATAGCACCGAAGTGTTTCATCAGCCTACAAAGAGAACAGCCTTGGGGATTTTTATTTTTTATTTCAATATCCCTGCTATCACAATCTTCTCACTTTCACTTCTTAGGTACCTACAACCCTACAATATACTTCTACTTACTACATACCTATATTCCATAAAATACAACGTAATAGTAATAAATATAATCATAATATTCACAAAGGTATGTACTACTTATACTTACATTATACAAATATATTCTATAGAAAGTAAATTAAATCCTTTGCTTTCACTTTCATTAATTCCAAATTGAAATATTTTTGCATACAGCCGAATACGGATAATAATATTATTATTCATAATACATTCATCATCATTGGTGTACAGGCGCGTAGCCAGGATTATAAGTTGGGGGTGTACAGCGAGTTGTATACAAAGAAATCGATTTCTGAGAAGACAAAATCCGAATATGAGGTACAATTGAGTCAATAATAACACGTTGCAATGGAGTCGATTAGGTTCAAAGTCCAAACCAAAATAAAATGTGCGAAAAATAAAAATTTAATTTATTATTTTCCAGGTTTTTGAACTTTTATAGTAAAATACCTTTATTTTTGAGTTGTGGAATGCATTATGGGGGTACTTACTTACACCCCTTACTTACACCCCCTGGCTACGCTCAAGTTGGTGTATACCATAGGCATAAAGTTCATAATACCAAAAGAGTGGCAAAGAATAACATTTCTTGTAAGTAGATTCTGAACCGCAAACTAAAGTATGTAGAAGCGGTGTCGCTTTGTATAGTAGCTAACCTATCTAGTAAAATATTATAGGCATCATGAATACATAGAGCTGAGTATGATGATCATAAGAATTTAAGAAATAGCGTCTCATCATTTGTACTTTAAGATAGATAGATTAGTATACAGAAATAGATAAAAGCGAAATGTAAAATCCTTCGATATTTTATCCAATTTGGCTTCATCCCTAGAGAAGGCAAGACAAAACCTCGGTAAAGCTCAACAAAATCTCGCTCTTACTCAACTGCAACCTCTAACTCAACTCAAGTAAAGCAAATGCATAGATGATAGAAAAGCCCATTGTCTTTATCTGCATTGATGTCTCCTCCATTCAGCTCACTTTACAGTACCGAGCTGTACACTACTTTTACTAACTATGTGGTCGTCTATATCACTTCTATTTTAATACCAATGTACCTACATTGTGTGGTCTGTGTACTTTACTTTCTCTATCAAACCACTGTATTCTCTATGCCTGTAAACTACACACACACATACTACAAATACATATACCTTTACATAATATAGTTAAACTTTAACAAATTTCCTTGTGTAAGCATCAACATCACTTCTCCCACACATAGTACTAGTAGTGTGTGTGCTTTTCTCTTAACATGTATATAATAATACATACTAGGCACACACACCACACTGCATGTAATAATAATATAGCAAATATCACAGTCTAATCGTAAGCTGTGCTCCATTCACACGCCTTCCTCAGACTTAAGCAGATCCATTTATTCGCGTCCGAAGAGCAAATCCATACAGATAGTTGGTCTGGCTTGGTACAGTGTGGCTTGGCGTGAAGTGAAAATACATAACGTACATACGATGATAGTAAATAGTACCTACTATTCAATACATTGCATGCATGCCTATAGTATTACTACTACATAGACACTACTACGTGTGAGTATCACTATTATTAGTATTACTATTGCTGGAAGTAATAGTACAACATTTATAATATGTATTATGTACTAGTATGACTGAATGTACGTATATGTGACTTAGGCATAGCCAGGATTTGAATTTGGAGTGGGTAAAATCCCAATATGAGATAAAAGAGTAAAATTTGGCTTTTTATCCCAAGTAGCACCTCACACACGAAATAGAAATAGCATTATTGTGAAGCATGAAATAAAAATCAACCTAAAATGCATAAAATTTGGCAGTATAGTGCAAAAATTGACGCAATTTTGTGTGTTTTTATGGTAAAATAAACCCTGAAACTCTATTTGGGATTTGAGGGATGAGAGAATGAATTGCCCCCTTGCCTATAGACCTCCTGGCTACGCCGGTCATATGTAATATCCTCGTACGTATAAGTAAATACTGGATATTTTAGTTCTATATAAGACTAGGTATTCTAGTGTACCACACAGTGTGTACTTGATAGGTAGGTACTACTTTAGTTTAGTTATCTACATACCTACACACTAATAGAGCCAGAAGTGTTTAACTGACTATGTACTACAAATTCACATCAGAGCAGTAGTATTTGTAGAAGCACATGATAGAGTTTGGAGTGGTGGAGAGCAAATCAGTGGAAAAGCATGGATTGTGTAATAGAATAGATTAGAGACTAAAGGCATTCTTTATTCGTCCCTTTACTACTTCTATACTAGGGAACACTATGCTGTGTAATATCTGACTGACTATATTGCACTAAAGTCAAAGCAAACAATCCGATCTCATCTCATCTTATTTCTATTCATATCTTTTTCCCTCTCACTTATATTATTACTACTAGTCCTTCTCCGCTAGAATGCCACTAGCCGTTCCCAGGATTTTACTTTGCACCACGGCCACAAGCTTTCATACCAGTCTAAATTCTACGTATTACAATTTATCCGAAGTGGTCTTCCTGTTTCAGCTCACTTTTGTGCATTGTACACTTCATGTATACATACATATACACACAGAGAGAGAGAAAGAGCAGAACAGACAGTAAGAAGTGCTTCGTTCGTATCTCTAGTATGATTCTGTACTATGTGCCACTGGTGCAAATCTGGGAATGAGTCCAGCTGTCGCTTTCTATACAAGTATTATAAGCACTACTCCCACTTTTCCACTACTTGCTTATGATGCTTTGTCATAACGAGCAAATTCTTGATGTTGTAACTTGCATTAAGCCACAATCTCGTAACAGACATATGGATCAAATAAAAAATTCACAAAGCTCTATACCAATAATAAAAGCATTATAATTCTATGTATACTACTTAGAATATGAATTTGTGAATTACGGGCTCAATGAAAAGGTTTCATTGTGTCATCACTCTGGAAAATTAAAAATTCGGATATTTATGAGGAAAAAATTGGTGGAGTTTGTGAAAACAATTGGGAATAGATGAGTGTCATAGATAGGAAGTTTTTTGTCACAGTGTGAATACTAATGCATACATAGTGCAGAAAATATCTCGACACTTTTTAGCACGATATTATACTATGTAGAATACTTAATGTACATATTCATACTTTCATACTGCATACAAACATAATATAATACATTCTACAATGCAGTACCTATGCATTATACCTACCCAAAAGTACCCGGCACAGAGTTTTCAATTCCCTTCGTATAAATGCTTATAATATAAGGCAATGTGCATTCATAGTCGTGACTCTGATTCCTTTCCCATTTATTTTCACACAAGTATCGAAACGAATGTTTCCCTCATTTCATTGCTCCCAGCATCCAATCTAAAAGCAAGCAATACAGTTGCTTGGCTTGGCTTCCTCTGTAGCCTGTGAACCCAAATGGAAGGATATGAAACATTTTATTCTATTCATCCATTCTTCTCCTATCGTTCTGATGTAATGGTTCAGTTCGTAGAGTATTAAAGTGAACAAAGCGTTTCAGAACGGAGATCCAGACCAGAACCAAAGCAAAGTATCAGAGACACAGCTAACACACACAGTAAAAGACACACTGTACAATAGTAACAATGCACCAAACTGTACCAGTACCATACTCTCCCTCTTTTACACCAGCAACCATCCAACCAACCAACTCAACTCTCTTTCTCTCTCAATGTTTCTTTACATTCCTTTCCCCAGTTCCATTACTTACTTCACTAGAGTCCATGCTACATTGTACATGTTGTAGAGGTACTATGAGAATTGGCTCATGATCATCCGATCTCACACCTCCAGTCACCGAGCAACTAACAAGCGTATCTGTTCGCTCTTTCTCTTTCTCTCACTGTCTGTCTGTATTATTCTGTTTTTGTGTTGTCATTCTTATATTTTGTATATAATATACCTAGGGTAGGTATTAGGTATGTATACAAACTTGTACTTTAGGATCTATGTAGGATCTATGTAGTAAAATGTATATAAACTTGTTTACAATAGGTACTAGCTAGTGTGTAGCATTTGTATAGATTTCTGCAACAGAATAGGTTCAGTAATATGAGAGAAGAGGTTGTAATTCAATATTAGTGAAAAGAGTTTGTAGGTTCCGTTGTTGGATCTACCATGGTAGGTTTGGTAGAAAGCATAAACATGAAACGAGCTACGTATATATACATAGTAAAAATTGTGTCTATGTACAATGTAGGTGTAGTAGGTATTCATCTTTGCTTATCAAAGAGGAGGGAGGATATCCCGAGCTTTACACTATCAGTTCATGCGAAGTTATTTCCTACTTACCTTAGCCACCTATTTATTACGTAAATGTATAAGATGCATTATACAGCGATATGTGTATATAAATCAGAGTGAGTTTCTTGTATAGTGTAAGTTTTTGTATCTAGGTAGACAAGGAAGAAACGAACGAAGGAAGAATGGCACAAACAGTTCAACACAGTAACATATCATAACTTGTGTTGTTACGTATATCCTACTGCCAAACTTCAACTCGTACGAATATCACAAAACGAAGGGTGAAGGGAGGCAAAGCAAAGCAAACGAGGCTTGAAAAGGATTCATGTGAATAGAATTCAACGATGAATGTAAAGATGCATATGTGTGTGTGGGTGTCTAGATGTGTGTGGTATTGATGCTCGATGCATATAAATACAATACAAAACAACTAGTCACATTTGTGAATCTATGTATACATAAGAAATAGATACTTTCACAAAGTTATCGTATGGATGCCATCAACTATCAAACTACTACTACTACCACTGTTTTTTTCAATATTCCTAATTCAAGTAGATACATACAGATAATATATAGGTACTAGTCTAGCTGTATAAAGAATGCTTTTTAACCAAGAATGAAAGATACTAGCAAAAGAGTAAAAAAGAAGTAGTAAACACAAACAAGCTCACATAGTTCTTCGCAGTACACAAACACACACAAACTCACGCACTTTGAAAAGTAGTTCTATAACTAGTAAAGTAATAGTGCATTGAAACATTTACTACTTAGTTTTTACGTATAGGCATGCGATGCACATAAACAGTTCATATTATTGATATAAAGTACCTTTAGGTAGTTTACTTGTAGGAGTATAGTACTTAAAGAGAACTATGACTTATGTATATGATTCTGTGACAGAAGTATGTAGTTGTAATACAAGCACACATACAAGGAGCGTACACTCATACACTCTGTTACTAAACAACAATTGGATTCTACATAAAAGTTTACTAGTTCACTTCTTCAAAGGAACCTTTTCTAAAACGAAATGACATGAAATGAAAGGACGACTATCCTGTTCTCTCCCTCTCTCGGCTGATGTTGGTGAGGACTACTAGTTAATACAAAAGTTATATTATATTACGATTGCTATGCAAGAATGTTAAGCGTAACATGATACAACGGCACACACATACCAATACATATTACATACCTACCTTCTACAGTAACAGAGAAAAAGTCGAGTCAAGTCAAATAATACGATACCTCAACGAAGCTTAACCAGTCAAACAGTCACACTCTCGGCTCTTTCTAAGTACCACTACCATATTCCATTACATTCTACTAGAACTATGAACTAACACACTAGCTCTACATACATACACTACATACATAGAAACATGCCCGTATTCAGGGGGTGCGAAAATGGGCAATTGCCTCCCCCAAAAACCCTAAAAAAGAAGTTATTTAGCCCTGAAAAGGTAAAATAAACTCTTTTTATACATTTTGTTCTCCCCGAATTGCTTTCTGGATACTACCGTGCATAGAAATATGTATAGGTATGCATACACAACATAGAAACATGCCCGTATTCAGGGGGTTCAAAAACGGGCAATTGCCTCCCCCAAAATTCCAAAAAATTAGGTTATTTTGCCTTGAAAGGGCAAAATAAATTCTTTTTGTGCATTTCTCCCTCCCCGAAATAGGTTTCTGGATACGGCCGTGCATAGAAATATGTATGGGTATGCATACACAATATAGAAAAGTCTACTATGTAGTAATACTAGTAAAAAGTAAAGTAAAAGTAAAGTGAAAGTAACGAAATGTGAAATGTCAAAAGTCAGCATCTTCAGTTTACTCATGCGATGCCTCTCAGGCAAAAAGCTTCCTGTTGAATTCATTTCCAGTCCGTTCTCAATCATTCATTCCATCGCAGGACGACGAGGACGCGGAGAAACGAGATTACTTTGCACTACATCACACGCACTATATACTTACTTATTAAACATGCCCACACACTTTCCTTAGTTATTGTACTTTCCCTGTATTCTATTGTACTCAGGCGACTCCGATATATTCCCAGAATTCACAATGCATGCATTTACCATGCTATTACCAACCCTACATTTTTAACACCCGACAAACACACTCTTTCTCTCCCCGCGCGCGTAATTTCCTTCGATACTTTATGACTCCTTTGAATATACACCACGCTCCACTTTTTACTCCAGCTATAACCAACTATTGCTATTTACACTTTCTCACTGTGTAAGTCACATACAAAGTATTCTACACATGACTACTGTAGTGAAGGTAATTTAATGTTACTTCTTCCAATCGAAAAACAAACTTTTCTCTCTCTTTCTCTGTAGTATGCATGTCTATTACAGTATTACACACACAAGTGCCTTTACATTGTATATACACACATACGTATTGTGCTTGATCATATTTCAATCTATTTTGTCGACCAATATAAGTGTATACTTTAGTTTCCTTTAGAACCGATTTTGTATTGCAGTGTATGTGCTTGCACACACACCGTTCTCACTTCATAGTTGAGACAGAATGAATGACTGAGTGTTTGCAGATGTCAAACATGCAATGCGATTCTGTGTAAGTGTAAAAGTAGTAGGTTACTATAATATCCTATATTTATTTTTTGTGCTATACACAATATTCACTTTCTAATGCAAAATGTGGGATTCTTACTAAATGTACAATAACTACCAGTACTTCACACTCGTGAATACTACATTCAGTCGAAAGTTGCCAACAAAACGTGCAATTTATATGTCAGAGCACTATAGTTAAAAAGAGTCGAGTACAACAGCCAGGCGGTGGCAGGCAATTTGATTTTTGCTGACGTTGCCCTTTCATATAATAGCACACTACAGACACAACCTACTACTAGAACATAGTTCAAGTCTATTGTATTGTTATTGTGGAGAAACTATGAGAGACAGAGTGAGAGAGTGTCTGAAAGTCTTTTTTGAGTAATTAGACAGCAAATGGTTCAGCAACTGGTTCTTTGTTTATTTTATTCCTATATAGAAAACTAAGTACACGCATAGAATATTACGATGTACAAACAATTGTAATCATACACAAAGCACACATACAGAGAGAGAGAGAGTCTTAAAGCTGATTGTATTGTATTGTGTGAGATTCTATGTATTATATATACAAAATACAAACCAACCACACACTACACTTCTCAGACTACTAAATGGGAAGCTTAAAGCTGAAAATGTTTACAGGCTACCGCTGTTCAATTAACGTTATAAATGTTGCAATATTGTATTCATACAATGTAACACTATCACAACCGCACACTTGGCTACACAAAACACAGTATTTTAAAGCAATGTGTTCAGTCTGCCGCCTGTGTGTACAGAGAGAGAGAGAGAGAAAATAGCAGAACATACAATGCACATTATATCGTCGTTGACGTCAAGTCCTCTGCTTTTGCACAGAAAATATTTCACTTTAACTGTAAAGAAGTACGTAGGCATGAGGGTACTTACATACATAGACACTTATACTAATACATATAAAACCATAGGAATTTCCCCCATTTTCCATTGTGTTCTGTTTATGCAAAGGTATTTGTTATGATTGTGTTTACTGTAAAACCACCTTTATGTATTTTGTGTGTGTGTGTGTCTCTCTGGGTGCTTTTTACTTTGCCGTGTGTTGGATTTTAGTGTAGGTGTGTGTCTATGAATGTATGTTGTATGTAGCTATGTGTGACTCGGGGTTTGGTTTGAGGCATTGCATGACTTTCACCATTAAATGCTAAAGTGCTGCATGGGAAAGAAGGTGAAAGTAAGCACGTTGCTTTTTTGATGGGAACCTATATATTATAATGTTTCAGAGTTCTTTCTTCGTCTTCCTCTTGTTGTGTTGTGTATGTGTGTGTTTCTCCTTTTTCAATGTTGAAAAAGCTACAAATACATACAAACACATATAAATACACGTAGAAATGCTAACATGGATGGGGTGGTCTCTTGTTTCCCCACGTCTTCTACTTATTGTTGGTCTTAGGAGTCCTGAGTGACTGGTGTGTGGTATGTCCGGGTAGTCTCAGAGTACAAATATGAACCAGGAGGTATAAACGTGTAAGTGTAAAAGTAATGCAATTCTCAAAGGACTCCTTTTTACATTTCAGTATGAGTTGGTCATAGCAAGTTATGATGTATTGCAGCATTACACGCTTGAATTTTAGTAATATGTATAAAATATATATAGGCTTTAGTTATATTTACTCGTTGTGTGTTTGTTTGTTTGTGTGTGTTGTGTACTACATGTTTTTCTTGTTTCTCTGAGCTCTGATTATTTACGGAGGGTTATGTTATGTTTGTGTACTTGTACTTTGTACATAGGTATAGACTAGTTGTGTTCAAGATTGCATTTTATTGTGATTGTGAGGTGAGTAAAAGTTTGCTAGAGGGACTAACGTAAGGGAACCATGCAGGGCGGCAGAGCTTAGTACATTACATTGCTTAGCAGAATTTTATCTTCCTTTTTCGTGCTATTTTTACATGTAAGTTTTACTTTGTGCTTTTTTCTTAAAGTTATATATTATTACGGGAAAACACTAACTTTATATTCGCTGTTGTTTGAGTACTAATACCGTAATATCATACTAGGTAGGTAAACAACTTTATTTTTAAACGTAAAGTAGCAGTAAGTACGAGTATACTAGGTCTAGTATGAACCAGTATACTTGTGCTTTTTATCTATGTAGGTTTACAATGTTAAAGCAAGTAATAAAGGTTTAAATTTTTTATTTTATTGATTTTACCATTATCTGGGTTACATAGCTTAAGAAAAAGTGAAGTTTTTGAAGTCATTTTTTAATATTTAATACGCAATTATGTACACTATTCATTCTATGTGAGTTGAAAGACCGCAGTGATTTATGTTAACTGCAATTAAAGTTAGATTTGCATCAAATATTATGTTAAAAAATATGGTGCACATTTTACCTTGGTCAATGATGAAGATAAGGAGCATTACAACACAAGTTGTGAAACTGGAGGTAATGGAGAGGAAGTCAAAGGTGAACAATCTTCCGGGTCGTAATGATGCCATGATAAAAGTTCTGCTGCTGCTGCTTTCAAAGAAATCCAAGAACGTTTTTATGTACGGCAGGGG
Source organism: Pogonognathellus longicornis (assembly GCA_034694085.1). Classification (NCBI taxonomy): domain Eukaryota; kingdom Metazoa; phylum Arthropoda; class Collembola; order Entomobryomorpha; family Tomoceridae; genus Pogonognathellus; species Pogonognathellus longicornis. The sequence goes on along the minus strand of JAQFYB010005587.1, from coordinate 2,630 downwards.
TCCACACAGGCAAGCGTCAAGTTTCAGAACATTGTTCTGCACTGTGATTTCAGCACAGAATGGCAAACACTTTGGGAAAAAATCAAACTATTAATTTACATTATATTTACATTACATCACACTACCTAGTTAAGTAATATACAGTGTTAACACATTTTCAGCACACACAAGGGTAGCTACCTACTCTAGTATGGGGGAGAATATGTTTAATAACCTAGTTTGAATTAATAGATTAAAAGCTACACGAATTCAGGGAATTCTGAGTAGGCTGGCGGCGTCAATCAATCATGATAACAGATAATTTCTCCATTAAAGCATAAGTATTATGTTGCACACACATACGCTCTCACTTGACAGCAGATCTCAAAGGAAACGAAATTCAGGAAGCAATTGCTTTCACTCCGAATTCCGTACTGACAACATGCTACAAGAGAACGGGCAGATTATTATTCACGTAGACAAAATGGAAGAGAGGGAGCCTACCTACATTGTATTATATTACAACGACTATGTTGCACGCAATGATTAAACACTATTACGGAATACCCATCAACCTAATTCAATTGCTGTAATTTACCGTGATTTACATGAACAAAATTAGCTCAACGAACAAATTCCCATTTGAATTGCATTACGACTACTACAAAGCATTACATTTCGCATCACTTCAAACTACATTACATTACAGACGTAATTCTCTCTCTCTCTCAAAACGGCTTTCCATACATTTTCTAAATGAATAATGAGACGATAATGTAGTTTCCCATTGTAAGGAATATTAAATGATCCCTGGCTATAAGTATAATAAGTACCTAAGTGTACTTTAAACAATGTGTATGTACCTAGCCTTAATAGTCATAATATTCCTATAACACAGTAGGGAGCCTATGAATAAGTAATTTCCGGTAATATATTTTATTTGTTCTGTTTCCTTGTACATTAGAAAAACCCTGAGAAAAACGAGACGATTTTTGATGAGAGAGCAACGTAATTGCTAGTTCCCATTTCCCATACTAACTCACTTATTAACTTAATTCAAGCAAATCTATTTAGTTTGATTCTGCCCATTTGTAAAGACATTGATTCGATTTCCAGTTGTTCTCTTGTTCTTCAACCATTCAACAATCTGTACACACAAAACTACCTAGCTTTAAGGTAGCTAATAAAATTCCTAGTTAATAATTTCCTACGTTCTCTTCAAATGTTGATTGAGAACTTATATACTACATGAACTGTAATTAATTATTATTTATTAAAATACAAGGACACGGCACAGCAATGTAAATACATTGTATTTATTCTAGTCCTAGTCATAGTAGTTTCATTACATATTAACTGAGTAGAGGTAGGCACACTGTTTTCCCTTTTAATTTATGTTGACTAATATAAAGCTTCATAGTAGACTTGTCAGTCTACATTATGCAGAGTAGGAGTTTATAGAGGTACCTACCTAGGTACCTAATAATACCTAGAAGGCTACACGCTATGAACTACTACGTAGCAAAACTATTCCAGCAATAATTGCTACACTGTTTAAGTAGGTAGGTTGTATAATGAATTTGTTATAATATGCTCTTTAGAAAGTATAAATGGCAAGTAGATTTTGTCATTTCAAATAGCATTCCCTACCTACCTACTTATTGTTAGACAGTTAGGCAGCAAGCAATTACCTTCTACAGTAGGAGTATACAACTGTAGTATTCGTAACGATATATACGAAAGGAGAATAGTACGGGCGGAGAGTACGTTACGTAGCCTAAACACATGAATAAATCAAGTCCATTCCCAGACAGAGATCATTTTATACAATACAGCAATCTATCACTATCTCTGTGTGCTTTCTCCGGTTGTGTGCTTCAAATGTGCTATACACACACCAGTCTTGTGCTACACTGTAGTAAAAGCTGGCGCGGTAGGAGTTTTGTATAGTAATACTTTGCTATACAAGGGTGCTTGTATATTGCTATACAAGGGTGCTTGTATATTGCTATACAAGGGTGTATTAAGAGAGGGGCAAAAGGGTATACCATTTACCATGTACCACCTGAATCCTTCTCAGGAGTCAGTATCAGTGTCAATGTACATTTGGGGGAAGGGTGAAAGTGAACTCACTCAAGATGAAAATCAAATAAGTCTTTTATCGTACTTACGTACTTATACCGTGAAAAATGGAGCGAATTGTGGATTTAATTTAAACCACCGTTTATCGTGGATTGCGAAAAACTTCACATTTTTAGCATCTCTAAGCTAAAACAACTTCATTTTTAGGATTTCAGGGAAGTTTTACCCCATCGCTGAGGTCAAACTTTTGGAATTTTAGCCGTAAGGACATTTGCTCCCCCGAAAACAAAAAAAAAGAGCGCAAAGAAAATGAGTTGAATTTGGCTCAAATTACAGAGCTTGTTCCAGGCTAATGTGTATGGATTTGTTAAGACCATAACCGGCAAAGTAAAAAACGGAGGGACAAATCATTGTTAGTACTTTGTAGATAGACAAAATATCAATTTAGTGTAAAAGTTTCAAAACTCTAAATTTCGAAATGCCCGGAAGTGAAACATTCAGTGAAAGTGCTTTCCGAAGTTGGTTTAAGCGGTTACGCTATATTTCAGCACTTGAAACTTCATGAAAAC
>JAQFYB010005586.1:0-13741 GCA_034694085.1 Pogonognathellus longicornis | reverse complement strand
CCTTCTTAACAAGTTTCCGGCTAAGAGATATTTGATTTTTTCTGGTTTATTATCATCTGTACGGCAGAGTCACCTTAGGAAAGAGAAATTTCGATTTATTTAACATAAAAATAATTATCTGCCATTACAACTAACTATTTATGTAGTATACTATATTATAGTCAATTTTGACTCATTATTAACTCTTTGCTAAAATTTTCTAAAAAAAGTTATGTATAATTGTAATACTAGTTTACAACTAGTAATAGTTATATACCTGTACTACAGGTATAAGTAACTAAATATTTACAAATTACATACATCAATGAATATTTTTATGCCTCATCAATTCATTCTGTTTTATTACATAACACTGCTATAATAGCAATGTAAGTACACACGTAGTAATTATTGTGCAAATAATATGTGCATGAATAATTTGCTTATTGCGATGCTGCAGCTAGTTGGTTAAAACTTTACTGCATTTTATTTGCAGACCTATTGAATGCCAATACAGAAACTGTACAGAACACATTCCTGCAGCGTCTTACATGAATCATTTGAAGAATGTCCACAATACATTTGGATTTGACAAGGAGCAAGAGTCATATCAGTTCAAGAATACTAACGACTTTGTTATCAGTGGTAGGATACACTTAATCACTTCGTTAATCATTCGTGCATATTCATATTTTCTAATATTGCAGTACATAGTTTAGTGATGCATTTAGTACAATAACATCATCAAACGTCTGCAAGTATAATATTACAAATATATTTGCTTAATAGCTCTGAGTAATCTAAATCTATTTTATGGTTTTGTTATGCAGATGAAGACATAGATATGGGTTTCTTTTATGCATTCTATGATGACCATTATTTCTTGGTAAATCTTGTTATAAGAGACAGAACAGCGTACCAAAGTGTATGTCTTATCGGGCCAGAAGCAGCAGCATTAAATTATGAAGCTATACTCTCTTTTCAGAACCCAGTTGGAAAGGTATTTTTATTTTATGTTAAACCACTATGGATTTGATTGAATATGTGTATAAGACAAAAAAATTAATAGCAAAGTCATGTGTAATTTGGTCAGAATCACCACTGATAAGATTGGTGGTGTATACTAAAAGAATAGAAAATGTACATGATATACCTATACCTAGTACCTAGGTATCTATTTTAAATACATACCTAAGTAATCCATTACAATGACTATAATGATACATCATATATGTAAACATTCATATCAGAATCTATTTACGTAAATTTTAGGCCCCTGAAATTCAATGGAAAATTCCTGTGCAGTCTTTCAGACAAGAACCTTTCGACTGGAACATCTGTGTTGCCATTCCAGTTCAGCAATTAAAATTTTTCATGACAAATGACACTATCACTGATGCCAGTAATGGTGGGCATACTCGTACCTACAAGTTTGCTTGGAGTACAACCTGCAAAATTAGGAAAATTCCTGACAATTTATGCACAAATCTTTAATTTATGAGTCCCACACAAGAACTTGCATGGACAAACAAATACAAATGACACATTCATACCTACTTACATAATGTCACGTCAGAATCAACTGTTTGTTATCATGTTAAATGGAGACAGTTATTATTGCTAATGATTTTACCCTTTTGATATACGTAGAGCACTTAGGTATACTTATTCTGGTGCAAAGTTCATTTTATGTAACAAAACGCTATCAACTTAGAGAAAGTAGTAATGTATTGAAGTGTAATAAAACAATTTAATATCTTCTCTTAGTTGTTAATAATATTAATACGATAGATATCAACTAACGATCATACTGTAGTTAAATGTTATGTATTTTATGGCATAAAATTTGGGCCAAAATTAATAATTAGTGCGTTTGAAAAACCATGTCACGATTTACAATTTAAAAGCTTATAATATATTATAGGTATGCCTAAAAAAAAATTGTAGCTCTATGTAATCAATCATGCTCAATACTCTTAAGAAATTTTAATGCATGTAGGAAGCATACTCCGTAGTCCGCTTGTAGTCCGTGTAGTTATTACTTCTGCTAAACTTTCGCATACATGACAAAACTTATTAATCATACTAAATTGTTATAGCTGTTTAAAAATATGTTTCAATGAAAACAAACAAATTCATATTGCACCAATAAAATCATGACACTTAGTGTTCACTGGAAGGAGTCATTTCAAGATCATGCATAAAGCATACTATTTTTACTCCTGTCGTTGTTATTTTAATGCCTTAAATATATGACTCTTCTTAGCTCACAAAATTTCCTAAACTAACGTTTTTATCTATTCATAAACCCTTAATTGGTCGCCCCTTCATTGCACACTACGGAGCTATTTTGTTTTCGTTTGTGTTGTCGACATAACTAAACTATTACAAGTTAAAACTAAACTTTAAAATGTTAGATTATTAGTCATTGGCTCTTTGTATAAGGTATAACTTCTATGTACACGGGGTTTTCCAAGAAATCTTTGTATGTTCACAATTAGCCTTGAGCTATCCAGCAACAGTACATTTTTATATCATAGTAGGTAATTGGCATTGTGGTTCTTATATAATACAAAGGAAGGTGACATCACCACACTAACTATTCTGTACTTACAATATAAAGTTTAAGTTGAGCACAATAAACGCAGTAACAATACTATGCTAAATAAATTGCATTATATAATGAATAGAATAGAGCATGTATTACTTACATACATACAACGAAAAACTAACTGCACAGACTTATACACAATTAATTTTACACTCCATTACATTTTCTATAATGAGCAATAATTTTTCTATGTCATTACAAATGCATTTGTTTATGTTCAATTGAAATTAACAATTTTTCCATTGTATTTTTAGTGTACATTCTGTAATAAACAAGCAAGGAGGTTCATACAGAAGGAATTCGTTTATAAATAAATACACATAGGTACATACATTGAGTAGGTAGGTGTTTTTATTAGTGTAGCCGCTGCTTTACATACATTATTCATGAGTTGCTAGTTGCTTGAAGCCTTAATGTACGTCTCATCGTGTAAGTACGCAGTACACAAAAATAATCTGTTAAAATGCCTTTTAACTGACATTCTACTATTATTCCCATGTGTATAACATAAAATAAAAATACACGTCAGCAACAACAAAACCGCTCTTGGTCTTGGTTTTAACTGCTACATGATAAATCAGTAGTTATAAACACCAGAAATTATAGCATAGAGTTTCTCTCCTCTTTAATCTCTTGTTGCATCTGCTAACAATCGTGAGTTGCTTGTAAAGTGTTTACTTCCCGTTCAGCTATAAAAGTATGGAAATTGGTTCTATAATCCGCAGTAGTTACAGAGGATCATTCGATTGAACAAAGACTAATTCGTGTATTAGCATACGTAGGTATTCAAAATCATTATTCAGCTTTGTTCACAGTTAATCCACATTATATACAATATTCCACAGTTCATATTTGTAAACACATAGCTTTAAACAATATGATTTATTCACTACCGGTGCTTTTCTTGTCTGTTACAATACTACTTTACAAATGTAACTGTCAAATGATCGATATTCCGTCAGAAAGCTTTAAGCCACAAGGACTCCCGCTGTATAAACCCAAAGCTCCTGTAACACCTGATTGCATTGGATTTCCAGGAAGTTTACAGTGGAATAAGTGCTGGGCTAGATTTCACGACGACATGGCCAATTTCCAACAAAACATGGAAGAATACTTGGAAAAAGCGAAGAAACAGGCAAACAAACAAAAGTAAGTGTTCAATTTCCGTATAAATTTTATAACATAATTCGCGATCCTAATTCTCTCTTCGTGTAACTAAAATATACGAAAGTACGCAAAAGACGCTATCTCAAGTATGCGGCTTTTCGCTTAAGACACTAACTCCTATACCTTAGATATTGAGTTAGTGTCTTATGCGTAAAGCCCACATACTTGAGATAATGACTTTTGCGTAATATTTTACCATTATAGACTCTTTGGACTATATACCTATGCAAAGATTATGAGTGTTTAAGTTTTTCATGGTTAAAATTTCTTGTATTTGCAGTTCATCTAATCCCAACTACTACTCTAATAGTTACTCTTCGTATTCCACAAATTCTAATGGAGGCAATTCTTACCAGCAATCTTCTAACACTGTTTCTGTCAATGGATATTACATCCGTACAAATGGACTTCCTGTATCGACTCAAAATAATAATGGAATTATAAAAATTATTTTTTCATTATCTGGACCTGTGGAAGCCTTCGACCACCAAGTGAATGGACAAGAAATGGAATTAAAAATGAACATCGGAGGGCAGAAGAAATATGCCATCATCAAGGTTCCCCCAAAGGTGAAAATAGACCAGCTAAAGATTGAGAAAACAAGTGATGTCATTCAAATCATTGGACCAAGTGGATCAGACGGCGGCTACAACGTTAATAGTTTCTCAAGTTCAAGTGGTGGTGGTGGTATGCCTCCAGGATTTCAAATTCCACCACCACCTAAATTCCATATTCCCCAAATACCAACTCCATCGTTTCAAATGCCAAATTTTCCATCGTTTCATATGCCAATGAATTTTCCATTTAGAAGTGATAATATGTGGTTCTATTAAGCTAAACATTAAAAACCGATTATCTATACCCTAATGTAATCTAAGTCATTGTATTGCAAACCATCCTCTGAGTACTTAATCTGATCTGATACAACTGATTGTGAGTTTGTTTTAATATATGTACTACTTGTTCTTAACGATTCATTACATTCATCGTGTTACTTAATTCTTCCCCTAAAATGATAAAAAAATATTTACCTTTTTGTTTAGAATATATTAATACTAAAGTTAAGTTACAACCTCTTTAACATGGTAAAATAATTTTCTATTAAGTTTGTTGTATCTACTATACACCTATATTAAGTCCTTAAGGTTAGATTGAAATGAAATGTCAACTTTCTGGGCTGTTTAGACAAAAAAATTGTTTCCAAATTGTAATACCTGAATCTTTTGCCTAAAAGCATTGTTATGTTACTATATTCTTATTCTTCATGGATAATTGATGTACCTAAATACAGAGTTTATTACTTGTTTGTTACTTGATATGTACCTAAATACGGAGTTTATTATTTGATATGACAAATAAACTGATGCTGTTACATTAACATTGTACAAACATAGGTACCTATTTAATTATGTTTCATTTCATTACTACTTGGTAGATTATAGGCTATATCTATATAGTATATAGGCATAATGTAATAGCGTATACGTCAATTATGTCATACTCTGTTTAGTATACTACACACGCATGAGAGATTGCTCTGTATTCTGTATAACATTTATTTTTGACCAAAGATGATACATGTTGAAATGAATACAGCAGTTCAGAACTATTATCAGGTCATCAATCATTATTGTTTACAATTGCATTTATAATTGTAGTTTAATGATACCACAATTATGGTTCGTGTAGTTTGTTACATAGTATTCACATTATGGCAAAATATGCCACATTCTATACAGATCATGAAATATGCTGTCATATATACGATAAGGTCAACAACGACTGTGTGTCAATTTATACATATATTCGCGTGTCATTCGTTTACTTTACCTACATGTATGTGTTGGCTGTAGATGTGATTATCCGATAGTGACAAAATGATATGAAATGAAACATAAACGCAATTTCTCTCTTCATAAAATTGTCATTGAACTTTTACATGTGTAATAATTACCAGTCTAGTTGATTTACCTGTTGTATCTATTAGTATTCTTGTACTTGTCAACGTTACAAATGATTTATATTTGTAAATACAAACAATAAGTTGTGCCATTAATTATGAACACTCGGTTTGTTTCGCTTTCGATGTTTGTGCGAGTGAGTATGTTGCGGTAATCCGGTGTGTCGATCATTTCATATACATTATAGCATTTTCAATATTTAGCCGGCATAGCTGCTTCTGTCATTATCATTAGTCATGTGCTAAAGAATTACAAAATAATTACAATATCGATCAAGGTGATAATATGTAGGTAATGACAATATAATTAAGCGATGTTATTAGATACAATTCACACATTTAGCCTGATCAATATTCAATCAAGAGAAGTTGAGACACAAATGGCACTAAACAGGCATATGTAATCGAAAAAACTTGCATCCGTATATTACTTATAATAGTCCAATAGTGGATGTTGTACCTATAATTACGCAGAATAACAATGAACTAAACATTTGTGTTACAGATTGAGAGTAAAATACCGCGTTTTAGATATTTCCATTTATCAAACAACTCACTATGACATTTAGAATAGGTAATACCAACTACTAAGCTACACCAAACGCATACGTTCAAGTTTACAGGTTTTTAAGTATATACATTGTACATCCTATTCTCTCCTAACTCCTAACCAAAATATACGTTGTAAAACTTTGAAAACTATATACCATATTATAATCTGAAAGTACCAACTAAACTACTATGTAGCATGTAATTGTAGACTGTCTGGCCTACTGGCTAATGATACATAGTAGTATGGATTAGCACGCAATTTTGAAATTGAACATAAATGAGAAATATAATGTATTAAACTAGTAATGGTAGCACTGATATTGATACTCGCTAAATCAACAAGGTACTATAGTTCGTTTTATAAATCCTCTGTATTGAATTAATGATACATACCTATGCACAGTTTGCGTTGTAAAACAAAGATAAAAGTATTATTTGAGCTGTTTTCATTATTTGTTTGTTAGTTTTTGTTTAAATTGGTTTGCAAAAATCTATCTTTACAAAATAAATGAGTTTATATGGATTTTTGTAAATAATATCTGCAGTATATAGGCAATGTAAACTCTCTATGATAAATTCGTGTTACAGTATAGTTAGTGTTATGCTGAATGTCAATTCAGTATATAAATATCCCATCATCGTTATTGACAGTCAACGTTTATTATGGTACATAATACAATCTCATTGTGCACTCACTTTTGTTTCCTACCGGAATTCAGATTCATTGTAATGTATTACTACACATACTTACAAAGAGATAACTTGGAAATGACGGAATGAGAATAAAAAAAATGGGCTGTGTCAATTCAGTCAACTCAATTGTGTCAACTGTGTGTATCACTTCACGCCTGCTCTCTTGCCGTATTGTTCCCCTTTTATTTGAGCAGTGCATGTAAATATACAAAAAATTGGAAACCGGCCATTCATGCTATGAATACAGCGTACATTGCCTTTCGTATGTATTTATGTATTTATGTAACATGCAAGATATACAATACGATACGAACGAGTATAGCGAAGAGGGGGAAAAAGCAATGGCAATGTGCAGAATGAACTCGGAGTCGTATTATACGAAAATCTGGTTATATTCGTTAATAGTATATTCTGCCGTTCATTATTAAGCGCTAGTTAGTATTGCCTATGTATTTGTATCGTTTGCGGATATTATATAGTGCATTAGTTGCTTATCTGGCGACTTGTTTATATTTTTGTTCCTCCGTATGTGCTAAGCTGTAGTTCTAGTTTAGCAAACAGCATATACACTACAAGTTTGAACTTTGAAGTTTGAATGCAATATTCAAGTCGCTTTTAGCAACTTGTCAGTTTTAGTGACAGTACAATTCAAGCACACGTACTTATGTAGACAGTGTGTAGAAGTGTACAGAGTGGAAGATCCCGTATAAAAATGTCTTAATGTTATATTCATGAGATTTGTTAAGTTCATAGAGGTTTATTCCTTTTACTTGTATATAGACATTCTATACTTCTTGCAATCGAGCATAACTCATACGTGACTCACGAAATTTTACAGCTAGTGATATTCTTATCCTGAAACATAACCCATCGTGGGAGAATGTTATATTCGCTTAGTTTGCAATGCCAAAGTGTCCAGACAATTTCTAACCTGCTGATAGTAACAAGTGTGATTTGTTTAAAGCAAAGTGATCTTCCACGTACTGCTTTTCCACCTGTATTGTAGTGTAGTGGTGCGATATTCTATATAGGATAAATATTTGACTTATTTTTTATACTTCAACAAAGTTATTAATAGATTTTGCGATGGATTCTTCAAAGGCAGACGAAAGTGAAAAATTCAAAGAGAATTCCGGAAACGAGAAAATCAGTTTTGATACAATTTTACCTCGTCTTGGAGAGTTTGGAAGATATCAAAAGAGAGTTTACATTCTACTGTGCTTGCCGGTTATTTGCTGCGCCTTTCATAAACTGGCTTGGGTATTCTTAGGAGCTAAAGTGGATCACAGGTAAACACGTGTGTCTTTGATATTACCAGACAACATTGTAAAAACCATACAAACATTGTATACCTAACTAGTAACTACTAATTACCTACACATAGTATGTACAGACCAAATGAAATATTTTATGTTACATTAACAATAATAACACTTTGACCTATTAAAATTTCAGTATAACGAGTAATACGAATGTACGATTATTACTATTACGGTTTTGAAGTATTTAATTGTTTTAAATAATAATTGTAGTGTAGTATTCTTTACCTATTTATTAAATTAGAACTACTACTGTAGGTATTTTCTATCTTGAAGTTTCCAAACATTTATATGATGGTTTGAAGGTGCCGACTTCCTATTGAATTCGACAATGCTACCTTTGAGACACTTCCAGAAGGAATTTTGTACAACATGACCTACCCGTGGGATAGCAACAAAAAGCAGTGGTCTCAATGCAAAAGACTAGATGTCAACTTTACAGATGACTATTTTGAGACTGGAATTCCTGAGACAAGACAATTGAAGTGCAGCATTGGTGAACATATTTTTGACAGACGGAAATATCCCAGTAGTGCAACTATCGAGGTTTGAAATATAATTTCTTTAGTTAATTTTTGAAATGAATATTTTAGGAAGGATGATGAAAGGAATTACCTACGCATTTTTAATGACACGGATTTGAACTGGTAGTTTTGTTATAATTCAAACTTTATTTTAGTTTATGATAATTCCATTAAAAGTATCTACAATATCATTAATATCATATTATACTAGGTTCCATAGGTTCATTTATTTCAGTACCATTAACGTCTCATTATGCCTCATTTGATTTTCAAACTGGAATACAAAAATTGTCTCACGTCTCAACTATTCGTATTGTTAAACCTCCCAATAACTCATAAGCTTCATTCAGTCAGAGATTTTTATCGTATATATGTTCCGTAGTTATGTGCCATGTTCCGCAAGTCAAAACATTGCAATGGTACCCAACATTTTAGCTGCGTAACACTCATTACATTATACATAATTTTTGTCATTTTCTTATTGTTTTCTAGTACAACTTAATATGCGATAATGTACATCTACACACGTTGGCAAACACTCTTTTCATGGTCGGAGTGTTAATTGGGTCCATGCTGTTCGGTGAACTTTCAGATCGTCTGGGTCGGCGTCCCGTATTTTTCCTGTCTTTGGTATTGCAGGTAACTTTTGGAATACTTGCTGGAATCGTCTCTAATTACGTACTATTCGTCGTAGCTCGATTAATTATTGGAATGACTACTTCAGGAGTTTCCCTCGTGGGATTCGTTCTTGGTAATTATTAAATATTAGATAATGAGAATAAGAACGTAATTTTTACACGGAATATCCATTACATTTTTAATGGTACGAATGACTAAATGAGTACCTACTATTCATTACATTATTATTAATGTTTTACAGCTATGGAATTAGTGGGACCTTCTAAAAGAATGATCGTGGGAACCGTGTGGCAATTTTTCTTTACTGCTGGATATATGCTGGTTGTTCCTTTTTCCTATTTCATCAAAGACTGGAAAATGTTGCAAATTGCCCTCTCTGCTCCGGGTCTCATATTTTTGTCATATTATTGGTAACTCTATTACTTAACTATATACAGAACTCATACACTTACCTAGTAGTAGTTTTAAGTATGTATATACAAACAGACTATTTAAAATTATTTAGGTTTTTACCGGAATCAATCCGATGGTTACTTTCTAAAGGAAGGAAAGAAGAAGCCTCAATGTTGTTGCGAAAAGTTGCTAAAGAAAACAAAGTTGCTCTCTCAGAAGAAGTTTATGAAGGACTGTGTGATAAAAACGAAGGAAGCTCCAATAATTTAGGAATTTTAGCACTGTTTCGCTATCCTAGATTAGCGGTTCGATCTATGATAATTTTCTCCAGTTGGTTTGTCAACTCTGGAGTATATTACGGTCTCTCTTTGAATACATCCAACCTTGGTGGAAATGATTACCTCAATTTTGCAATATCTGGAGCTGTAGAAATACCTGCGTACTCCTTTTTGTTACTAAGTCTTAATCGATTCGGAAGAAAATATATTCTTTGTGGGTGTATGCTCACTGGAGGAGTATTTATGATTGCTTGTGGATTTATACCAAAAAATTCAGGTTTGATTTTAAAAATATACTTTTAATAAATAAACAGTAGTAATTATAGTTAATTAAGTTATAGTAAAATAAACCGTAGTAAAAAGTGGTATAGAAAAGTGGTGGAAACATTTGCCTCACCCTGTATACGCCCAAATTGTTGTCATAATTGTAAGTGAGTTTCCCTAATTTTGATTTAGACTGGAACTGGTTGCTAGTCGCATGTGCAATGATTGGGAAAATGTGTATCACAGCTTCTTATGGAGTCATTTATATTTTTACGGCCGAAAGTTTCCCAACAGTAGTCAGAAATGCTGGAGTTGGAGCAGGTTCCATGTTTGCAAGAGTGGGAGGAATTTTGCAGGGTTATGTACTTCTATTGGTTAGTTTTAGCAACATTTTTAAGTTATTCCACAGAAAATAGTTTTTAAGTATTTTCAGCTCAAACAATTTTCGAAATTGTAGGAGGAAGTATGGAAGCCTTTGCCTATGATTGTTTTTGGAGCTGTAACTCTCATGTCGGGCTGCTTAGGTTTATTAATTCCAGAAACCTTCGGGAAGCAACTACCAGAGACATTAGAGGATGGAGAAAAGTTTGGAACGTAAGATTATTATTTCTTTGTTATTAGCTTATTCCGGGTCTACATACCTACATGTTATTTATAATATGAATTGTCATAATTTTACTTGCAGGAACGAATATAATGTTCAATCAAGTGAAATGGAATTGGACGAAAGCAAGAATAAAGAATAACTGCATTTATATGTGTTCAAAGTGTATCGTGTTGTGTAGTTGAATTCAAATCACAGGGTTTGATCTCACAAACCTCACCTAAATGTTTTATTAAAGCAAAAATGAATTGTGCTCCTTTTTCATTTCTGATTCCCCTGTTGTTGTAAAAAATATAAACTATGTGACTATGACATAATATGTTAAGATAATATGTAAGTGAAACTAAGATTTGTTTGATATGCGAATTAATATTATGGCATTTGTAAATAAAGTCCCTATAAATCTCAGCAATTTCATTAACAACCTGATATTTCATAATGAAAATATATCGCCTTCATCAGGACAAATGAGTTGACACAAAATAATACGCACTGACAGTTCTCTGACATAAAAGCTTTCACATGTATTTTACAATATAATGAGTGTAAAACAAATGCATTGCATAATTGCATTGTGGTCTTGTTACATTTTCCTTGTTCTATTCAAGTGTATCAATGAAATGATTGAACAAATCACGAATTATCTTATCTGCTAAAGTGCTGCATTATTTTTTCATCACAAAAATGACATTGAAGAATTCTTCAATTTTCGTAAATTCAAGATACTACTATATTATAACATAACTCTATGCAATTAAACATTAAAGTGAATGTTGAATTTTTAGATCTTTCATCCTGAGTCAGTAAGTGAAACAGTATAGAATTGAGAGCTGTTCATAGTTAATTATATGGTCTCTAAAAGATTTACAATGGATAAAGTGTGTATTTATTTGTCATTACTTTTCATTTTGCATGTACATGAAGGGTACTCATGTAACTACGAAGATCTACATAACTTTAAAGTTAGTAAGCAGACTCCCAATCCTCCGATTTCTTGTAACCTTCCCCAAGCCCTGAAAAGTGAAATATCAAGCTACAAGGAGGTGGCCAACAGAATCATCAATGAAGCAACGAACGGAGCTTTCAAAGGAAGGGTTTACTCCGAACTAGGAGTATTTGCTGATAAGTTCGGACATAGAATGGTGGGTAGTGATGCTTTGGAGAATTCTATTGATTACCTTACGGATTACATGAGTAAACAACCTGGATTGAGCAATGTACACAAAGAACCAATAATGACGCCTTTATGGACAAGGTTCGACAAAAAGAATTTTTTGAAAAATCACTGATGTAGAATGCAGAAAACACAATTTTACTTTTTATCATAACTTATATTATCCGAATTCACTTACAGGGGAAAAGAGAGTTTAAAAATGCTGCAGCCACGTGAAATGGAATTTTCTATCCTTTCATTTGGGTACTCAATAGGAACCCCACCAGAAGGAATAGAAGCAGAAATTCTGGTAGTAACCAGCTTTGAAGACCTTGAATCGAAAGCAGATCAGGTACATTATAAGTAACTTCAAAATGCAATCAACTGATCTTGTCTATTTTTTTATTCAAATTTTTTATTGGTGCATGATAAAACAAATTGCTTATTACATTTTACATTTCTGCTAGAAATGCTGTCTCGTGAATAAATACCATAACATTTTACAGTTGCACAAAGCTTTATAGTAGGTCTTCATAAAAATTAAAAATGTCTATATATGTGGAAATTATTTGTATATGCAATTACTGTAGCTGTAAAATTGCACATTAAGCGTTTAAGGTGTAGTAAACCTACCTACTATAGGTAGGTACTCGGTATATTATAAAATACTAATACCACATTATACACTTTGATTGGCTAATACTATCTACTTGGATGTATAATCAATTCACAAATACTATTTTATTGCCTTCTTTAATTAAATCAATTAAGAAATATGACTATTATAAATTATTGCAGGCTCCAGGAAAAATAATTGTATTTAATCAAGGCTATTCATCGTATGGAGGTGACCATCGCTACAGAGGAGAGGGTGCCCCTGCGGCAGCAAAAGTAGGAGGAATAGCTGTCCTTATCCGTTCAATCACACCATTTTCTTTAGAAACTCCTCATACTGGGATGATGGGATATAAAGATGGTGTGGACAAAATTCCTGGTGTTGCCATTACAGTTGAGACGGCAGATATGCTCTTAAGAATGTCGGAAAGAAGTAAAAACAAATATTATTGCTACTCCTTTCTTAACATTATTGTATTATATTCTTAACAATAATGTACTGCATAAGACAAAATAGCAATTACTAATGGTTTTCATAGATGAGACTGTCATTCTTCACCTTCATACTGACGTTATGAATCACGACGAGCCATTCACTTCACATAATGCAATGGGGGACCTTCAAGGCAGTGAGTTTCCAAATGAAATTGTCGTCGTGTCTGGACACATTGACAGTTGGGATGTTGGTCAAGGAGTTGTGGACGATGCAGCTGCGGTTTTTGTGTCAATTGAGGTTTTAAACTTATTGAAATCTTTAAACTTGATTCCAAAGAGGACAATTGAAGCAATTGCTTGGACTTCTGAAGAAAATGGACTCTATGGAGCTTTAGGATTTATGGAAGCTCATGGACATGAAATTAGTAACTACGTTGCAGCTTTTGAGTCTGATACGGGTACTTTTAAACCTCTGGGTTTGGATTTTGCTGGAAACGACACAGCAGGATGCGTTGTTCAAGAAATTCTTAAATTGCTCGAACCAATTAATGCTAC
>JAQFYB010005585.1:0-13742 GCA_034694085.1 Pogonognathellus longicornis | reverse complement strand
AAAAGTCGAAAAATTCATTTTTCTCTCCCCATCCTAAGAATCATTTTCCTAAGGCTTGCTCTCGGTGGCAGTATATTATACAGAAAAACTGTTATTGACCTATTTATACAATATTATTAACAATGTACATGTGAAATATTCAGAACGCTGACAGCCACAACACAAAATTCTTGTAGCAGACCAGAGAGTTCATAATGTTTGTAATTAATTATTCAAGAAGTCAACGTGTGTTGCAAGATGAAAAGCAAAGAAAAAGTAAATGTACAGTGTTCTTATATAAAATCCCTTCAAATTCTCATCTGCCCTGAGTTTTTCTATATACCCCATCCATCATAGACTATGTTTACACTAGAGAGCATTTTAGATCCAACAGCTTAAAACTGATAGCATTAATTACTATTAGTGCATTAGTAATAATATTATATCGTTCTAGAGTATGCCTACCTATGCATGTATATATTTATACACTTTAGATAATAACATTTAGAAAGTACGCATAATATACATAAATGCCATGCATGGTGGAGGTTTAGTCATTTCATTAATGTTGGGACGCAGGAAAATGTTCATGATTCCAGGCATAGTCGGTATTATTATAGGTATCCATTACAAAACACTAAGAAAAAGATCTTAAAAATAAACCTGACTGACAACACTTTGATAACTTGAAACTTGTCTGTGGACCGAATCTATTGGAGTGTTCATATTCCTATAGCAGGTCGATGAATCTTAGGACAACTAAAGAATCTTTGAATTGCTATGATAGTATTACATATCAAGCCAATTGTATCGGCATACACACGTAGATAGACGTGTCGATAAAATACGTTGTAATCTGTATTGTGCTTTTTATACATATCGTTTTATACACTACCAATAAAACCTTTAAGAAGAAGGCAATAGTCATTAAGTTTTAAAAATCTGGCTGGACAAGTTATGTATAAGGTGAGTAAGGATGATGATCCTACATGTAAGGATTTTTGAATCTTTCCACAGCAGCAGTGATAACATTGTAACATGAATTCACAATGATCTGAGTACTACTGTACATAATTCTAGAATAATTTGTAATTTTATGTTAGTTCTTCTCTGTGAGGAATACAAAGCAGTGTCTGCTCGTGTTGCAGCAACCAACAAACAAGAATATCCATCATGTCTCATTTCATTTCAAATCTCAACTGGTTTTAGATGACTCTCCGTGTACTTAAGAATGTCTACCTTATTGTCTTCGTTGTATTTATATTGTTTATCTGTTAATATAACATGAGCTGCAGTGCAGTCGTGGTGGTAGTAATCTTTAACATGGTCTACACAAAATACATTTACATTATACCATAGGTAGGTACGTATTCTACCACTGTACCGTGTAAAGGCGGTGATAGAAGGATTGATAGATTAAATGGTAATTAGTATTAGAGAGGATTTCTTTCCATATACATCTGGCTGGAAGACGTAAAACAAAAAGAATCAGAAAATTTAGAGAGACTAGTTCTCACTGGATTCTAACATTCAGTAGTCTTGTGATTTGTGTCCCTGCTTGTCAGTCCTTGAACTAAACATGTTCTAAAACATTTTTTTCAAAAGACACTTCGCCATTTCAGGAATAAGAATCATTCAGCTATACCAGAAAGAAAAGTTCTAAAGCTAGTGTAAAGCTATTAATTTTTAATACTAAAAGTATCTATTTATAATTAACCTTACAATTTAGTTACAAATAGCTTGTTTTTACAAATTGTGGTATATACCGATAGAACTACATTAGTTTGCCGTATTTAGTAAAAAGGAAAATGAGTGAGAGGAATCAACAATCGTGGGGGTTTCCTGCAACCTCCACATTTTCGGTTATATGCTTAAGCACTGCAGCCATATTAGCTTGGGCCGCAATTTCGAAAAAAAAGAAAGACTCCCAAAAGTGTAATGCGCCTAATACCAGTCTTGAACAAAAATCCGTCCGCCCCGAAAAATGGGTTCAGGTTGGAAAAGTTGACAAACTAATTATATTTCCAATTAAATCTTGTCAAGGGGTTCTGGTGGACGAGGCAGTTGTGACAACACTTGGATTAAAATGTACCGTATAATAATTACTCTTGATTTATCATGAAATTTTTCTATTGAACTTATTCTTGCAGTTAACAAGCTTATTATAGTAATTTTGTTTTTACAGTCAAAAATTGCAATGTGCGAGATCGAGATTTTATGGTGGTTAATGGCCAAGGGAAGCAGCAATCTCAAACTCAGCATCCGTCTATGGCTTTGATAAGTATGACTGTAAACGGAAACGATGAAATTACACTGAACGCTCCCGATATGGATCCTTGTACTCTTAGATATCCGAAATACGCCCCAGAATTAGAAAGACTTTGCCAGTAAGTGCAAAATAGAGATAATTAGATTGCTAATTTGATGGAATTTAATGATGTCATGAATTTATTCAGGGTGAAGCATGACAAAAAAATTAAAGCTATAGATTGTGGGGATGAAGTTGCGGAATGGTTTCAAATATTTTTAGGCAACAGTGATCTGAGATTGAACTACCATCATCTCAATCACACTCAAAGAACATTTGAACCCTATATGTACAAAGTTCCACAGTTCGAACACTCTGATATGGTAATATACATTTGTTATTATAGTACCTACTTACAATTACTGGACAATCATATTATGCTAAAGTAAATTTTCAAAAAATTTAGGGAGCTTTCCATAATGAAACATCTTATTTAATGGTGGCTCAAGAGTCTATAGTTGAACTGAACAAAAGATTGGAGAAAGAATCTTCGTGGAAGAACTGGCGTCCTACAATTTTAATTGATAACATTCAAGAACCATTTGCAGAAGTGAATTGGTCATTTGTCCGCATTGGTAATGGAAATGGAATTTTAAAAGCTGCAGTACCGTGCTATAGGTGAATTTTGTCCGATTTCAATTCACAAACAATTTTGGAGGGCATATAAAAATACTCTTTTCGAATGTTATGAAAACTGTGATATTTATGTTTTGTGCAGATGTCCATTAACCACAAATGACCCCGATACGGGAATAATGCCTAATGATGGAGAGCCCTTGAAAACCTTACGAGAGTACTAAACTACTAACTAATCATTTTTCTATTTAACAACTACCTATATCTAATAAATTAGATTTAATGAACTCTACAAATAACTCCATGCTTTCTGAAATCACAACACAATGGAGCTGCATGTTGCTATACTTAATGGATATTCGCTATGATTTTTATAGAATGAATCGTGCGGATTATTTTGATGACAAGGGTTTGGCAGACTTACTCAAAAACAAAGGTATCATGGGACTTCGACTAGGACTATATCTTCCAGCTGGAGAAGGTGCAGTTCTAAAAACTGGTGACCCTGTTTATGCAGCTTTGCTGTGATAATTCTGCTGAAGAATACGAAATCCGAATAAAATGTACATACAGAAATTACATTGGAACAGAAATACATAATATATGAATGACATGAAGAATAATACAATTACGTAATTGCCCTTGCCGTATCTACACAATAAACAAGATAGATATTATTACTACATAGATTCGACGAAAAAATGAAATCTTGACAATGGATCAACATTAGCTGCAGATGGGGCCTTATTAAATTGTATTTGTATTTACTGGAGATAACCTAAAAATGTATGTAAAATACTTAAAACTTTAGTGGAACAATTTTAAATTTTTTAGCAAAAATAATTAAATTTTACTTTAGAATGTTTTAATTTCTTTTTAAATCGGTGATTTCAAATGTAAATGTAATTTTAGTGTTGTATACTTTTGGGTTGGTAAAAGTATATGCTAGAATATGCCTACCTATTTCTAATTTTAAAAAATACGTATGAACTTTTGTAAGAACATTGGCTAATTTTGTCATAATTTTTTGGTTATGATACATTCTTAATCATTGTTCTTGAAATTATGCCCACTACCTATCAATGATGGGCTATCATCATTTCTTTATTGTATTTTAATAAAGCAAATAGATGAAAAATATCTAAACTTGTCACTTGCTAAAATTATTTGTCTACTAATGCTTCAGGTCCCCCCGAAACTAAATTCTGGATACGGCCCAGGTTATGGCTTAGTACAGTACAAACTTATTACTTTAATTATTAAAGGAAAAGACTACCAAATTAGTATTAATTACTATATTATATTCCAGATTTATTAAACCATGGATTGTTGCACAGAGTCCATTTCTTCAAAAAGTTTTAAAAGTAAGTTAATTTCGTTAATACCGTTTTTGACTTTTTCGTTGATAGATTTATCAATTCTGTCTTTAGTGTTTAATCTTTTTGCCAACACTTTCGTATACTGGAAACGATTTAAAACATATTTGACATAAAATCTCCCGTAGCCAGCAATAATATCCAGTTTTTCTAATAGTTTCAATACAAATCTCAACATTTCATCCATATTCAACAGAGAGGAATATGTTGTAATGCCTTTTTGATTTTTCAGTTGAACTCTATCATCATCATAAGTCACTTCAAATCCTTCAGACAATTGAATCCAAACTAGGGCCATTTCCCCTTGAAATGTTTTGATTTGCCATAAATTAGCCGGTCTCGTCTCTCGGTCTAATATAAAATCTTCCATTCTGAAAAGAGTAGATTCTCTTATTAAAATTATTTGTATTTTTTCTAACACCTTAAAAAAGTAGTACCTATTCAAAATGATTTGATTTGAGGATAATGAAATCAACTTACTGGGATTCAGTAGGGACCAATAGTTTCAGTATTGGGTCATCGTTGATACACTTGATTGATTTTATCAAAAAATATTTCATAGATTGAAATTTCGAATTCACATAATTGAGTTTGTTTTTGATTTTCGAAAAATCCTTATTTAGCTGCACAGACTCGTCAAAAATATTCCAATCACATTTTCTTAACAAGAATATAAGTTGTTCGATTGTTTTGAAGCAACCTGATGAAATTCTCATCATATTTCCAATAATCTCTAAAGTGTCATCTGCTCGATCGGCAAGCATTATTGGAATGGGATCTTCATTCTCAAGATTTTCATTTAAATTTAAACCAGCATCTTTAGTCATATGTAGCCAGTATCTTTAATAACCATACAATCAAAACCATTTATATTTTACGACATGCATAGGTAAGCAATGTTAAAAAAATTGCAGAAGGTTTTGACGGTAATGTATCGTTTGTAATTGTCATACTTGACTAATAAAGCATCATCGACACAGATTTCCAACTGAACAAACATTTTGCCATGATCGACTGTTGTGTGTGGTTTAGATTTGAGTTTCTTGAGAACTGCAACAAATGGCTTCAATTCGTGGTAATGATACTTGAGTAAGGATGACAAGGTGTACACTTCAAATACATTTTTGTGCAGTTTAGTTTTTCCTTCTTTTACTAAAGTGTATTCATATGGAGTAAGGCTTTTTTCTTTGACTTTGGATTTCTGTAGAAGATGCATGGAAAATTCTGAGTTCAAAATGACATCAATTTTCTTCAGAGTAACGTGACAAGATTCAATTACTGTTCGAGTATAGTTCAACAAATAGCGCAACAGTCTCAGTCGAATTCCTAAGGTTGAGCATTGCATACTTGCCTCTGCAATTGTTTCATCAGGGTTTTTAGCCGTTGCAATAATGTCTTGAGACTTTTTGCACAATAGATTTATTCCTACAGGTGCTGTATTCAGAATGATAGGAAAAAATGGCAATTTGATGTACTTTGTAGATTGAATATATTATTTACTGTAAATAGTCTTAAATCATATAGTATCAATTTTTTTTTACGGGAATGACGTATTTGAACTTCCGTTGGGTTCGGGTCATCGCTTATAACATTGAGACTGGTGTTACTCGCTGTAACAGGGTCAAAATAAGAAAAAAGACCTTCGACTATCGTCCATATCTTTTTGGACTTGTCACGAATATTTTTGATTAGTCTCTGAAGTTTAGGAGTAGTATCAATAATTTCTTTAGCCTCGAAGCAAAAATCCTCCCAATAGTACGATTTGTCCAGACTTTTCCATTCTATGGTCATCACAAGTTCGGAGATAATAGAGAATAGCCCTGCTAACACTTAAAAAGCATTCTTCATTAGAGCTCTAACTAACCAAAATATTATATTATAAGTACTGTATTGTACCACCAACCATCAAAATCTCCAGACTCGGGAATTTGATTTATGACTCCGGCAGTTCGAAAACGAATCATTTGAAGATCCTCGATAATTTCTTTAGCCAAATCTGACATGTAATTGGATTTCTTATGAAAGTAAATTATCAACGGGTTACACTCAAACCTCTCGCACTTTATCATTTTGTCCTGACGAACTTCTATTTTATCCACTCACACATTCAAGCTATAAACATTAAAAATATTCTCTTTAGCAGTGAACGAGAAGCCACATGAATCAATGAGACCTGGAGGAAAGAACGGTGTAATTCCATGAATACAATAAATTAATTGAGCTAATTTAATATAACAAATAAAGCTGTGAGAATTTATGAATTGTAACAAATCACTGCTCATAGAAACGGACAGTGACAAAATAAATAGTGAAAGATGAATGGTACACTTCATTTTATTGAGATTTTACCTCATGATGTTTATTGTTGCGGGCTAATGTTAAATGTTTACAATACAAATTGCGGTTCGACTAAATAATAAGTTAGTTAAAAATAGAGTACTTCGTAAGTATACACGAATGAATTATTTAAAAAATGGCTACAATACCCGTGTAGTTCATGTAGTATTATCATAATTATTTTCGACACTCATCCTACATGATAGAGCTAATACTGCACTATTTTTTTTCGAAAAGTACGAATGTTTTTAATGCATACAGTAGGCATAATTCTTTACTAACGATAAAACGAACGGTTGTTGGTATACATTAAATTAAACACTATGCTACCGAAATCAGTAAAGACTTAACTTGTATGGCTGGTAAAAAACTTACATTTCTAATTCTGTTACCATCTGTCGTAGTAAAATTCAAAATTAAAATTATTATCAGTAAATGAAATGAGTAATTCTCAGTAAATTTGTTAAAAATAGAGTACTTCGTATACTGTATACACGAATGAATAATGAAATATTTAAAAAATTGCTACAATACCCGTGTAGTTCATGTAGCATTATCATAATTATTTTCGACACTATCGTATTATGCTCATCCCACTGGTACATAATAGAGCTAAAATACTGCTCTATTTGTTTCGAAAAGTACGAATGTTCTTTAATGCATAAAGGCATAAACTTCTTTACTAACGAAAAGACGAACGGTTATTGGTATACATTAAATTAAACACTATGCTACCGATATTACTAAAAACTTAACTTATAAAAATGTTGGTAAAAAACTTACATTTCTAATTTTGTTACCATTAGTCATAGTCAAATGCAAACTTAAAATTATTATCAGTAAATGAAATAATTAATTCACAGTAAATTATACTTGCTAAAGTATGATTATAAATGTGATATCGGAGTGTGTGTGTCCACTCTGATGTCCATAGGCTAAACGTTAGAGTCAAAACATATTTTGGACTTGAAGTAAAGGATAAGCCAACGAAATTGACTCTAGACAGACATTCCATTTGGGTAGTTTGGACATGACTGATATTTCTGGCAGTCACACAAAGGTGGTAACTCCGCTATCGGAAATCTTGCGGACTTGACACAATATTTCGGCCTGATGGATGAAAGTTTTTTGTTAGTTGTACACAATGTACAGGAAATGTGTTTTTTACTGCATTCGCAAATATTTCGTCTGGTGCGATTAGGAAATGTCTCATTAAATCGAAGTCTAACTCTTAAATCTTCTAATTCACCTCTAGCCAGTAAGCCCAAGTATTCGACGGTTTGAAATTCTCCACGTGTTAAAAGCGGAAACCGGATTTTATAGATGGCTACGCCAATTATATCTCGAATTGTCATATCTTTGGTGACTGTATTCGATTGCTTCTGATATTTACACCACCTGCAAATTACATGAATGAATAAAAATGTTAGTTGATATATAGTGGATCTGCTTATATAGTAAAAAATTCCAAAAATTCCGTGAAAATAATTCTCAGATGAAAGTTGTCCTCACGGTATATTTAATAATAAAATATTTAAGTATTATGGGCATTCGGTAACGTTTTGAATTCCTAATAAATATAATATTGTCATAATAATAATATATGCTTTTTGGTTCGGAGGCAAAAATTAATGTTTCACCTATAAAAAGTTATAAAGAAAAGAAAAGTTGCAAAAATAAAATAAGGATATCGTACTTATAAACTGCTTTCACCAGAAGGAGTTCTTTAACCGTCAATCTGTTATTCTCCAAAATGTCAACGAGGAAATCCCATGAGATTTTTTCGAAAGCGCTCGTTGTAATAACTTTAGTCGTGGATTTTTCAATCACCGACCAGCATTTACTTTGCATTTTGGTCAGATTCAATGCTTTAGCGTGTTCCATAACTTCTAACACGTTACTCCAGTCAATTCTTCTTAAAATGTATGTAATAAGGTAGCTTTCCAGTTTTAGGACCTGATACATATGAGCTGCATGTAAAGCATCCATCGCTACCCATATATCAGTCATGGTTTGAGCAATCTTTTTTTCAAATCCGTCTTCGGATATTGCCTACAAAAAATTAATTCAAATGACAGTTAGAAAACTTACTACAAAAATCACAATCTTATTATGTTTGCAAATTGCAACTCACCGTTATCAGTACGCCAAATGCATCAGATGACACGCTATTTATTACGAAAACTCTAGGCTGTGCAAAATTCCCATTCAGCATAACGGCAAATACTGCACTTGCGTTTATCAACTGAGTTTTGGTACAATTGAAATACTGCTTTTCGACTCGGAATTTTATAATAGGATCTTGATTATTCTGATTATCTGTATTTGGCGTAACCCGACGATAAGCTAAATTGAATCATCACAATTACAGTTTTAGTAAATAAAGTATGCAATTAGATTTATAAAACAGCAAACTTGTTAATCTCCTTCATCATTGTTATAAAATGTTTCACAATTCTGTATGAATTTAAAACTTACGGGTTGTGCGTCTAGTCAGAACAATACGGGTGCTTGAAGTAGGCATCTTATTGTCTTCGTATGATGAATTATAATCTCAAATCTGTATTTATAATTACGAATTTCAACCACTTAGTTTTATGAATATCATGATAGGTATGTATGCATGGAGTTAATAATAGTTATTTTGAGTAGCTAAAATAAAAGTAGATAATTATAAATTGTACAATTACTTTGAAATTTCAAAGAATCGATTTTATCATTACCTAATGTGTCGCGATGTACAGTGTAAAGGAGCCGACACCCACTGCCTTTGTTTCAGACTATCAGGTCGCAGTTGTTCTATGGACCCTGACAATTATCGACTGACGAATAGTTTGATTTTTCATGAGAGTTTCTTGTAAATAGGTACCTACAGTAGAGTAAACTTAACAGTAGAATCAAAGGTACAAAACATAATTTACTATTTATTCTTTGTCTTTCCGAAATACAGGTAATTTGCATTTAAGCGTTTAAATACAATGTACAGATAAGAAATAATAAATTAGAATAAAGATTACTGTTCATCTTCATACAGTACATGGGAAAACAAAGTAGTATAGCAAAACGAAAACAACAACTGCGGGTACGAGCATGGGTATTAAATTATGTATGAATATTATAAACATTGAATATCTACGTATTATGCCGAGCCCGGAAAACGGAATGATTATACAAATAAGTTGTAATAAATTCTGGAAATTCTGTAGCCGTTACAATTTCAAGAAACAATTGACATGCAGTTTGTATATAATGAAGTTCATAGTTTGTCATTCCCATTTCTTCTGCTTGGAATTCATTTGTGAGTTGTCGCACCAGAGATTTGTTTATTTTATTCCTTGATGAGTCCTCAAGATAAAAATGCCCTTTGCCATTAGCCAGCCAAGAGTAAATGAATAGAACGCTTACTTTTATGTTATGCTTCAGTCCATTAAGTGTCACTCCTCCTTTAATAATCTAACCAATACATAGGTAAAAGTAAATGCTAGAATATACCTACCTATTTCTAATTTTAAAAAATACGTATGAACTTTTGTAAGAACATTGGCTAATTTTGATATAATTTTTTGGTTATGATATATTCTTAATCATTGTTCTTGAAATTAAGCCCACCACCTATCAACGATAGGCTATCATCATTTCTTTATTGTATTAATAAAGCAAACAGTTGAAAAAAACTTGTCACCTGGTAAAATTCGTTGTCTACTTAATGCTTTAGGTCCTCCCAAAACTAAATTCTGGATACGGCCCAGGTTAGGGCTTAGTACAGTATGAACTTATTACTTTAATTATTAAAGAAAAAGACTGCCAAATTACTATTAATTACTATATACTCCAGATTTATTAAACCATGGCTTGTTGCACAGAGTCCATTTCTTCAATAAGTTTTAAAAGTAAGTTAACTTACTTCGTTAACACCGCTTTTATCAATTCTGTATCTTTTTGCCAACACTTTCGTATACTGGACACGATTTAAAACATATTGGACATAAAATCTCCCGTAGCCAGCAATAATAATAATATCCAGTTTTTCTAATAGTTTCAATACAAGTCTCAATATGCAACATAAGTCTGAATATGGTAGTCTGCAAATGTTTCATCAGGGTTTTTAGCGGTTGCAATAATATCTTGAGACTTTTTGCATAAAAGATTTATTCCTACAGGTGCTATATTCAGAATTATATGAAACAAAAAATGTCAATTAAATGATGTATTTTGTAGATTTGTCCAGACTTTTCCATTCAATGGTCATCACAAGTTCGGAGATAATAGAGAATAGCCACACTGAAAAAACATTCTTCATTAGAGTTCTTCACTAACTAACTAAAATATTATATACTGTATTGTACCACCAACCATCAAAATCTCCAGACTCGGGAATTTGATTTATGACTCCGGCAGTTCGAAAACGAATCATTTGAAGATCCTCGATAATTTCTTTAGCCAAATCTGACATGTAATTGGATTTCTTATGAAAGTAAATTATCAACGGGTTACACTCAAACCTCTCGCACTTTATCATTTTGTCCTGACGAATTTTATCAACTCACACATTCAAGCTATAGACATAAAAATATTCTCATTAGCAGAGAACGAGAAGCCACATGAATCAATGAGACCTGGAGGAAAGAACGGTGTAATTCCATGAATACAATAATTATTAATTGAGCTAATTTAATATAACAAAGAAGGCTGTGAGAATTTATGAATTGTAACAAATCACTGCTCATATTAGAAACGGACAATGACAAAATAAATAGAGATAGATGAATGATATACTTCATTTTATTGAGATTTCATCTCATGATGTTTATTGTTGCAAGCTAATGTTAAATGTTTACAATACAAATTGCGGTTCGACTAAATAATAAGTTAGTTAAAAATAGAGTACTTCGTATATACTGTATACACGAATGAATTATTTAAAAAATTGCTACATTACCCGTGTAGTTCATGTAGCATTATCATAATTCTTTTCGACACTATCATATTATTATGCTCATCCCACTGGTACATAATAGAGCTAAAATACTGCTCTATTTTTTTTCGAAAAGTACGAATGTTTTGCAATGCATAAAGGCATAATGCTACTTTACTAACGATAAAACGAACGGTTGTTGGTATAATACATAAAATTAAACACTATGCTACCGAAATCAGTAAAGACTTAACTTATAAATGGCTGATAAAAAACTTACATTTCTAATTTTGTTACCATCTGTCGTAGTAAAATGCAAACTTAAAATTCTTATCAGTAAATGAAATGAGTAATTCACAGTAAATAGTAAATACTAGCTAAAGTATGGTTATAAATGTGATATAATATCGGAGTGCGTGTGTCAACCCTGAAGGCTAAACGTTTAGGAGTCAAAACATATTATTTTGGGATTAAAGTAAAGGATTAGCCAACGAAATTGACTCTTAGACAGGCATTCCATTTGGGTAGTTTGGACACGACTGATATTTCAGGCAGTCACATTGCCACGAAAATTTGCAAGTCCTTAATTTCCAGTGATCCTCTAGGTAATCCATCGGCAATACTGCGTACTTGACAAAAAATTTCCGCCTGATGGAAGAAAGTTTGTTGTTAGGTGTACACAATGTACAGTAAAAGTATATTTTACGGCATTTGCAGATATTTCTTCTGATGCGATTAGGAAATGTCGCATTAAATCGAAGTCTAACTCTTAAATCTTCTATTTCACCTCTAGACAGCAGTCCAAAGGATTCGACGATTCGAAATTCTCCCCGTGTTAAAAGCGGAAACCGGATTTTGTAGATGGCTACGCCAATTAAATCTCGAATTGACATACCTTTGGTGACTGTATTCGTTTGTTTCTGATACTTGCCCCACCTGCAATTACATAAATGAATAAAAATGTTAGTTGATATAGTATAGTGGATTGGATCTGCCTACATAGTAAAAAATTCCAAAAATTCCGTGAAAATAATTCTCAGATGAAAGTTGTCCTCACGGTATTAGGTAAAATTTTGAATTCCTAATTATTATAATTTGTCATAATATGCTTTTTGGTTCGGAGGATACTAAAAGAAAAGTTGCAAAAATAAAATAAAAATATCGTACTTATAAACTGCTCTCACTAGAAGGAGTTCTTTAACCGTCAATCTGTTATTCTCCAAAATGTGAACTAGGAAATCCCACGAGATTTTTTCGAAAGCGCTCGTTGTAACTACTTTAGTCGTGGATTTTTCAATCACCGACCAGCATTTACTTTGAATTTTGGTCAGATTCAATAATTTAGCGTGTTCCATAACTTCTAACACGTTACTCCAGTCAATTCTTCTTAAAATGTATGTAATGAGGTAGCTTTCCAGTTTTATGACCTGATACATATGAGCTGCATGTAAAACATCAATCGCTATCCATATATCAGTCATGCTTCGAGCAATCTTTTTTTCAAATCCGTCTTCGGATATTGCCTACACTAAATTAATTCAAATGACAGTTAGAAAACTTACTACAAAAATCACAATCTTATTATGTTTGCAAATTTCAACTCACCGTTATCAGTACGCCAAACGAAGCAGGTGACACGCTATTTATTACGAAGACTCTAGGTTGTGCAAAATTCCCATTCAGCATAACGGCAAATACTGCACTTGCGTTTATCAAATGAGTTTTCCGACAATTGAAATACTGCTTTTCGACTCGGAATTTTATAATGGGATCATGATTATCTGTATTTGGCGTAACCCGACGATAAGCTAAAATTAAATCATCACGATTACAGTTATCGTAAATAAAGTGTGCAATTAGATTTATAAAACAGCAAACTTTTTAATCTCCTTCATCATTGTTATAAAATATTTCACAATTCTGTATTAATTTAAAACTTACGGGTTGTGCGTCTAGTCAGAAAAGTACGGGTGCTTGAAGTAGGCATCGTATTGTCTTCGTATGATAAATTCTATGGACCTTGACAATAATCGACTGACGAATAGTCTGATTTTTTATGAGAGCTTCTCGTAAATAAACTTAACAATATAAGCAAAGGTACAAATACATAATCTACTATTTATTCTTTGTCTTTCCGAAATACAGGTAATTTGCATTTAAGCGTTTAAATACATTGTACAGATAAGAAATAATAAATTAGAATAAAGATTACTGTTCATCTTCATACAGTACATGGGAAAACAAAGTAGTA
>JAQFYB010005584.1:0-13742 GCA_034694085.1 Pogonognathellus longicornis | reverse complement strand
GAAATGGAAGGTGAAAGCATGTGGAAATGGAAGGTGAAAGCATGTGGAAATGGAAGGTGAAAGCATGTGGAAATGGACGGGGAAAGTATTTGGATTGATTGCGGTGAAAGCATATTATGGCTATTGTTTGAGGGCGGTTTACCACTACCACTTGTCCGGGTTGTCCGTGGTTCCAGCCAATTTTAGCGGACTCGTCATCATTGAGGCCTATTTCGTAGACTATCATTCTTTGTTTGCATGATTCTTTTGTTGTACATCATAGCGTGCTTTAATATATTTATAAAATCTTCATCTAGAGTTTTTATAAAGATTTCTGCCTTTTTTTGTTCTGCTTTTTTACAAGCACAAAATTGTAAAAATAAATACTGTAGAAAATACAAATTATAGTAAAATTAAATGTACTAGGTAAACTTATTTTTTTTATTCGCACGTATGTACAATACATACATAAATATAATATACCACTACTTTATAGGTGCATATATTATTTCTCATGAGCAATGAGTGATCGCGATATTACTGATTCTATCATAAAAAAGAAAGGCAATTTGTATTTAGAAATATCACTAATAAAATGCTACAAGGTCCTTTGTAATCAATTTTATTCTAGTATTTGTATAATTGTTTTGTTGCAGTGATGCTCATAATTAAAGAGCATTCTTTCCTATCCATTAATATATACATACAATGCAATACAAAGAAGAGATAGAAAATAATGCTTAAAAAAGATCTCAAGTTTTCTTTTATTGCATATGCATACATGATATTATATGCATTCATTATTCGTCAATGAATCCCTCATCTTTCATATGCAAGTACTTAGTAATGTGTACCTAGTAAATTAAATAACTACTAATTAGTAAGCATTATGCAGCTGGCATGACAAGAAGAAACTCAAGTACCTCCTAATTCGATTCAGTCGGTATTATGCATACAAAAGATTGTAATATTCAAAGAATAATTTAATAGGAAAACAATTGCTTTATATAAACGAATACCTAACAAGTTAGCAAACGATAGGTTAAAATGGGTCACTGGGCCTGTACTAGGTATAGTAGCGTTGAATAATTGGCGAATGCCTAAAAACTGTCAAACATTCGCCAGCCTGGCTCTAGTGTATTAAGGGTCGCGTGGGCGCTTATTACTTGAGTGCATTATAATAATTACACAAATCACTTATCAATTGTACTTCACAGGACAACTAGCTAATCTTTCATTTTATATTTTATGTTTTATGTTTGACGAATTTGCACATTTACTTTTGACCTTATAATACCAATACTTATACCTATTACATAATAATACAGCCTTAAAGTTTACGGTTACACACGCGTCAATGGATCACAAAGTGAAAAGCAATTGAGTTAAAATTTGTAGATAAGCAAGAATACAATGCGTATATGTATATGTGACCTTTCAAATTAAAGTGTTAGAACTATACATTATAATATGCAACAAGCAACTGAAATGAATAAGTTATTCCGTACTGTCAGTTACTGGGTTTGCATTCTGCAACTACACAAAATGTGGACTTTTATCTACAGTAAATTTTTTATACTCCATATAAGCTGCTTTCAAAAACCCGAATGCATAGTTTGCATAGATAAGAAGCGCTACTCTATACACAGAATGGCCAAGCTACATAGCATAGGCTTATAGAGGTATATTAGTAATGTCGTGACTGTTCATTTCATATGACAGATTTTGTTGTACACTGCAATCCTAACAACGCAACGTAAGAAAATGTTATGAAACTATGTATGGTATTATGGTATAGTACCTAATTCATTCTAACTTAACATGGACACAAACTCTTGAGTTTAAACTAAACTTTTCTGTTCTGTGTAATGTAAACTGAGTAAAACTGACTGAGTGTATCCAACCTAGCACATAACCTACTGATTTAACATAATTTATGTATGCGTAACAAAATAGGCTTGAAAGACACTTGTATAGTATACGGATGACATTATTATATTCACATTCAATGTACGTTTGTCACATTAGTCATGTCATGCACAGGCACAGGCTTTACGTATAAAATGTATATAGATATTGCAGTGTATATTAAAGTAAGCTGATGAGTAAACAAATTGTATATAAAGAGTATTTAATCAGTTAGACTTACTTACTTAGACCAGTTATGGTATTGGTAACGTTTATCTTGCTTTGCTTTTATCAGTGCGGTTTTACAAGGAAGGAAAGAAATGACGCCCCATTTACTTACATTTACAAACTTCATAACACGATCACGAAGGCAAGGCGTATTTATAACAAAACGAATTTTAGTTATCAATTTTTGCTATACTATGCATACAGATACATACAAGGAAAGATAATGTACATTGTACTGTAATTCGACGTACATTTACATTCGTACCTAAATTAATGTACCTAACTACTTACTTATTATAAAATAATACTCACATAATTATGTTATTAATATAATATTACATGTGTAATATTATATGATTGCTTTAAGTGTAAACTAACAAGCTATACAGAAATGGTGTTTACTTACACACAATATCATATATATACAATATACATACAGAACATAATGTTATATCTTATTAAAGATAAAGCTTTCCTAGTTAGTAACATTGTATGATATGATCAACGAAATTGCCACGTTGCTGATACTGCACTGTTTCAAGATGAGAAGGTACCTCTAACAAGTACAAAAAATTCAAAAATGTGATTCTAGAGTTTCAATTAAAAAACTACGGGATAAAAGGTAAAGAGTTAATTTATGATTACCCCAGTTTAAAAAATAATTCCATTTTAAAATAAACCTGAAATGTATTAAGGTATTAAATATAGAATTAACATTGCTGTGAATCTGTACTGATTTGTAGGAATTACTGCAAGGACATTCATAGCTTGATATTTATTAAGCTCTGAATAACAATGGGGTTTACATGCTGCATATGCCATGAGGAATTATACTACCGAGTTAAAAAATCGGAGGATGAAAAAGTGTACGACAGGCCGACCGTCGCAACCAAGTGTGGTCATCTCTTCCATAACGATTGCCTTAGAAAATGGTTTACGTCTCAAGGAGCAGAAGGCTAGTAACAATGTAATTAACTAATTGTAAGATAGTTATTATTACCTGCCGGGTATTCTAGTAACAATGCATTTATACTTAGACAAAAAAAATGAAAAACACTTTTATTCACTTTTACACCTATAAATCAGCCATGTTCTAATCCTAATCGATTTTGTAGGTATTAAAATATTCATAGAACAATATTACAATATTCATTACCCCTTTAAATGCATGACTTCATTTGAAGCAAAAATTGTAATGCCCATTATTTTCTATGATCGAAATTAACAGTATGGACAAATCGAGAATGTCCAGTTTGTGCGATGACATTAACCGTAGCTACGGATCTAATAAGAATTTTTACTTCCTCTGCGGACGAAGGAGGACCAACTATTGAAGATTATAAATTGCACACGCAAAAACTTGAAGCAGACAAAAAAGAGCTTGTAAAACGTTTGGAATTATCCTTTCTCCAGTCAAGAGAAGTACAGAAAGTAATTGATCAATATAAGTAAGTTCCACCTTTTAGATTTCAAAAATATTTCTTATTACTCAGCACATGCTGATCCGCAATAATTATTTTTCTTCTTCTGTCTCAATATTTCTAATTTTATGAATATTTTCAGACGAGACAATGAACGAATGTCGGAACAGCTTCGTAAACGACAATCAGAAAATTCTAAGTTAAAAACAGAAAATGATGAGTTGAAAAATGTTGTGATGTAAGTGTACAATTTATTTCATAACTATACTTTTCTGGTTTATTTCTCGATTTTTTGCTTACTTTGTGACTTTGTGCTATCCTTCTTCATAATTTGTGTAATGATGTTATATGCTTCTAAATACAAGACTTTATGAACTATCTGAACTAAAGTATCCCATTTTGAAATGAATTATTTACTGCAGAAATTTAACAAAGAGTTTAACAAGCTCTGCTGGAATGAGCAGTACAACTCACCCGCAGACATATCGAGAGCGACCCCGTCCACCGTCTCATCCGAATAACAATTACAGTAGTAATCTTCCTCCAAGATTTCGACCACAAGCAAACGCTAGCTCTAATGGAAAATTTGCTCAGCATTTGCCTTCGACGCAACAGGAACGCCAATATCATGGATCCCAGCAATCTATAAATACTTTCTCCATGAGTTCCTCTGCGGGTGTATATGAAGAAACAAGCAGCAATTCTGCAGGGGCACAAAACAATAAAGGGCATGATAGTGATGGCACAGCAAAAGTTCGGACTTCATCAAAATCAAATACAATGTACACACAACGAGCTTCTGGGTCATCATCAAATAATGACTCGGATGGCGCAAGTGAATCCGGTGAAAATGTAGAACATAACTATGACAAAGAAGATTCTTTAAATCCATTCTATCAATTAAACTCAGAATTGCATGAACATTATATTAATTCGCATATATTAAATGAAGACTCTAACAAGTCGGATAAAGAGGATGATAACAGTAACTACTTCCCAAGAGCAAATTACCCCCACCACAGTAGTTCCTCATCCAATACAAACACTTATAAAAACTCAGCTGAGACAGACAAAAACAGCAATGGACAAAGAACTGCTTCGCCCACAAACGAATTTTTAGAAGCCTTGTTGGACGACAGTGATGAAGTAGAACATGTTCTTAACGAAAGTAAAAATGATCCTTCACAATCAAAAAATGGAATAAAAACTGCAGAAGGTGGTCGCGTCGACGCCAAAACCCCTTACCAAGGGACGAAACAATGTTATGGAAAATACTTATGTACCAAATGCAATGCTAAGTGGGGATCGTCTCGTAGTTGGGCAAACAAACCCCAAATGTGCCTTTACTGCAAAACGTTTGTTTACCCACATGCTCAGGTAAGGTTTCATTAATTATTATACGTACCCAATTTATGTATAAGATTATAAATGCAAAGTTCAAACCATATATAATTAATTTGTGCTTCTTTATCTACATAGGCACCATTAATGTCAAAGGACGAGCTAGAAAAGAAAATTCTACATTAGAATCATCTTCGTGTAAATTCATCTTTGCCTGAAACAGTTTGTTGAGAGTTATAATGATTGTCAATGTTAACTGAATAGTTAAAAGTTTGTAATGAAACGGTTATTGTTACTTAAAATTATTCAAATATTATGTCTTCAAATGTTTACGTTCAAATACAATACTAATATTTATAGGAAAAATGCAATTGCAAATAAAGTGAAACCTAATATTAAAATGTAATAATAAAATAGTGGTCGTAATGCAATTTTAATAGCCAGAAATTATCTTAGAGAAAAGTAGGTAATATTTTATTGACTTGTACTAAACTTGAAAAGAAATATTATGCTTTACAAATATTCCAAAAACCTTAAAAAACGCATATGTACTGAAATCATTTTTATTACATAATATAATACGCCTTTAAGCCATCATCCTACATTAACGAGGAATTCACATAGTAAAAGTAAATATTAAGGTTTAGAATAACAAATAATTACCAATCCCTAATTAATTAATTTTGAAATATTTTAATCGTCTTCTCACGAAAATAGTCCACAACGGCCACAACATCCGTCGCCCGTTTCTTAACCGTCAGCAGATGCCATCACTTTTGCCTGGGCTCGAACTCGTTTTTCATACTCCAATCTATTTTGACTTTATACAAAATTCAGACTATTAATTTTTGCAAGCCTTAATAGAAATAAAAATGGCATAATTTTATATTATTGTCAGAACAAATTGAACGAGATACCCTTAATTTTAAATATAATACATGATTTTTAATTAAAACATCCTAGCATAGTAAAGTGACATCATGCATGTCTATTTCAAAAATATAATACAATGTATTCTTCTATTTTATAAGATTTACAAGATTCAACATTAGAAAAATCAACATTAGCTTACCAGTATATGGTATAGGCTTCAGCTTGTGCAGGATCTTTAGGATTAGGCTCATTTAAAAGATCTTGAATGCCCAAAAGAATCTGCTTAATGGTAATAGCTGGGCGCCAGTCCTTTTCTTCATCCAATAGAGATAAGCAGACAGTTCCAGAAGGATATACGTTTGGATGAAAAAGAGGAGGTTCAAATTTACATTTGGGAGGTGTTGCTGGGTAATCGTCTTTGAAGACCATTCGAAGTTTGTACAAGCCACTTTCCCAAGGAGTCTATAACACACAATTTTAAAAATGAGAAAATTATGATTTCGCCATTTTGTAAGACAAATACAGTACAAGTAAAATTGCTCAAAATTGGAGCCTCCAATAGTTAAATTAATAATAATTTATTCAGATATGCATAAATACAGTTTTTAGATAGTGGAAATATCTACTATTACTTACCCCTTTTTTCCCCGGAATCGCACACTCCCAGTTCATAAGATTCATAGTTCCGTCATCTTTTTTAGTTGGTCGAGCAACAAACCCCTAATAATTCCAAAAAATTACACCATGTTTTAATAAAGATAACAAAGAATTAGGTAATCTAAATTACAAAGTTCACTTACAAAGGGGTGATCCTTTCTCCATGCCTTCCTCTCTTCTGCTAATCGGGCTATTGCTATCCCACTCATTCTGAAATCACTGGATTTACCGGAAATGCTTCACACAAATGCTATTTTCCAAATACATAAAAAACAATAGACTCGCATTGATTTAAATACTCTCAAATGTTCATCAAATATTATTTTGATTGTTAAAGTTATTTTCCTTAAAATCTATCTAGTTAGGTCACCTAGGGCTGTTTCAGATTTTAGTTTATATTGTATTATCCCTATTAGCTGGGATTTTTGACTCTAGATAAAAGTTGCACAAATACATAAATATTAAAAAAGATCTAATAGAAGACTTTACAAGAGCCAGGCTTTTTGCGAGTAAAATCAGATATCTCATAGCATAACTCAAAAACGAACAGATAACTGCATACTACCTGCTTATAAGTCACAAGTTGTGGGTAATCTTTTCCACAAAAGAGTTTTAGTATTTTAAAATTGAAAATGATTGAATTATTTATATATACGAAAATAAAATTCTTCAAGTGCAGACCAAGTAAAGTATATAAATAAGAAATCAGTTATATTTTTCTTGGCTACAATATAATATTATACTTATGATTGACAAGATTTCTGATCATTATTCTCAACTCACAAGCAAGAAATTTAGTCATCAGAATGTTTAGTTCGTTGTTTGTATGAAATCCCTTAGAAATTCCATATAATGTATTATTATCACAAATGCGAATATAAATGATGAAGATGAAAGGGAAAGTATAATTTTTAAATACGATCAACAATAGTTTAACATTTAAGCAAACTATTGAATATAAACAATTGACAATAAAAAACACTAGAATTACTTTCAACTTATTAATTACCATTAAATTGTAAATTCGTTCAAAATCACTTTCAAATTTTAAAATTAACAGTTTTATTTAATTGACAATCTAATTTATTCGCCCGGCACTCTTTCTGTCATATGCTATTTTTGATTGTATTGTATGGTATCGTGTTACGCGAGGCAAATGTTGTTTGTTTGTTAAATCAACTTCCGACTCTCTAAACATGGAAAGTCTAAAATGTTGAATTCCTTTGCTAAAAAATGAAAGTTACCTTTATCTGGAACGCTGTTACAGCCCACAACTTCGATATTTTTAATTTGCCGATAATGTGAGTTAATTGTTACCACTCTGGGTAGCAGTCAAAAATGTTGTTTGCTAACTGGACCAATATTTTGACAGTAGAACTGGAGGAATTAGAATTTAGCGGAGAGAGCACTTTATCACCTACTCCTGTTTCCCGTAGAAGCTCGAAGAGCTAAAGATGCGCGAGGTTTTGCCCCGCTCAAATGGCAGACGCAGTTTATAAATGGGACTCTTCACAAACTATGCCAAGGTGATTTCCGAACTACGTGGGGAGAGGGGAGTTTGCAGTTGGCGACAAGATGCGTCATTGTTTTGTACCAATGCATTGCAGAATTTGCAGCGTCAGCGTGTACGGCGTATATTTCAAGTGCTTCAGGCTTCAACCATCAACTTTCACTGAAATACCAAAACTTTATTGTTCAACCGCAGAAACTGTGTAATGTATAGTTTGTGATGGTAATGTAATGTATATAATATTATGGCTAATAAAACGGAACTTCCGGTTTCCATTTCTTCTCACGTTTGCGTTTGTAACTGTAAGGAACGAATAATGAGTAGCAAATAAGAGTGGCAATAATTATTAATATAGAAGGTATGTAATAAAAGATATCAAAAAATGTGATTGAATAATTTTAAGCTCCAAAGCAAAGCTTGTCCAACCAAAAAAGCTATATAAAGTACCATGTCGTATGTATTTTGAGCTTAGCTATAAGTTAAGGCTGGTTTGCTGTCAATCAAATGGGGCAAATGGGTACAAGCCAGAACAAAGCAATATTTTGAAAAAAGTGGCAAAATATCTATAAAAATATAAAAAATATTCCTAGGCCTAAATATATAAAAAATATTCCTAGGCCTAAATATTTAAAAAATGTTCCTAGGCCCCTAAATATTTAAAAAATATTCCTAGGCCCCTAAATATTTAAAAAATATTTATATTTTTGCAATATGTAAAAAAATCAAACTTCGTATATAAAGTCTATATGATATGAAGCGTGAAAATACAAAGCACCTACACCTATTATATACATACCCTGACCTTGAATAATTATTATTTTATTATTTATAAAAATTCCTATTATTCTTCCGTGTATAGTTTTTTTCAACATGACATTACCTTCTAAAGCTGATTTATTGTGCTGTTTAATGTTCCAATTACCTTAACTTGTGTGTATAGGCATGGTATATGAATTTAAATTAAAAAAATGGATGTATAAAAGAATTAACTATGATGTATGCCGCTGCCGCCGTGTACGTGTACACCTATCGACCTACATAGTATCTATTGTCTCTCTGCGACCATCACAATACTTTGTGATGCTACTGCTACGACACAAGACAGAATGACCACCAGGCGCGTACCCAGGATCATAAACTGGGGGGTGCACAGCAAGGTTTGACAAAGAAATTAAATATTCTGGACGGTTCTGTTCGTTCACCACACCATCATGTCCAATATATGTATGTCATGTCAATTCATGCCGAATATGAAAATGTGCACCATTTATTGATCAAACTTACAAAAGCCATAAGCCAGACATAGCTATAAATCTTAAAATTCAAATCAATTTAATATACCTAATAAGAGCATTATTCTTGCAGTTTATATAAATAGATAAAATCATTTAAAATTAAGATTATGAATTAATCTTACTTTCAGTCTGATAATTCCTGATAAATTTTTAAACCTACATCCAAGACCATCGGTTTGATATAGAAATATTGTTATGGGTTCAGATCCTGAACCAGATCTTTTAAACCAGACTCAGGTCAATATTCATAAACTTAAAAAACCCCTCGTAAAGCTTGAAACAAAATTATACACTTACAAGACAAACCTTACTCAGGTTAGTTAATTGCATCTCATTTACCATTCATTCAATTTTAATATTTTAATATTCTGATTAAAACTCAATACATCATGATTCATGATGCATAAAGTGTATCTTGTACATATTTATTAGAAATCAACAAAATTGCCACCACTAGATCATAGTTTGTCGCATACTTATCTATCGTCACAAAATGACGAGCACTCGGAAGAACTTGCTTCAGAAATTGTCGATACCTTGGACAAGATTAGGAAACCTAAACTGGTTAAAGAAAATGGACAGATGTACATACAAAGGGTATTTATTTATTTATATAATTATATATGTGATGCGATGCGGTATTGCTATAATATTTGTGGAAGTTGGGTACCTAGATATAATATGTATGTTTTATGCATTCTACCTTACGGATCTATTCTATTTGTAATCACTAATTAAAATAATAACTTGTTCGGTCATCTATATCTATATAGTTGAGTCGTCAACCAGCAACTCGGCAGGAAGCTATTCGTCTTTGTAAAGAACTGGACATACGTTTAAAGGCAAGAAGAGCTCAAGTTGGGGGCATTTGCCCTGTCCGTAGACAACTCTATACTGAAGTTTTCGGTACTGGCACCTACTTAGATATGTCATGCATATTGATTTACATATGGTACATTGTTAAAGAAATGAATAACAAAATATCAATATATTTACTAAACTAGATGAAGTCATTCGCCAAGTCTGTCTCACAACACAATCGAAAGAGGGAATAATTTTGCTTATTAAAGTTCGTGACGAGATGAATATGACCTTGAAATCTTACGAAGCTCTTCTTGACAGCTCAGTCAGTAAATTTGCAATAGAGCACATATCTAACTCACAAAAAGCTACGGTGGATTTGAAGGAAAGAATTGAAGCAGCTGAAATTGAAAACAAAAATCTTCTAACACGTATCGACCAATTAGAAACAGACTATGAAGAAGCACAATTAGCACACAACGGCTTAATGGCAACGGCTCTGCAACAGCATGACGAAAAAATGGAACACAAAAAACTTATAAACAAGCAATCGACAGTAAGTATACAGACCTTTCATTTTTCTTTCTAAAGAGGATGTGCAAATTCAAGTATTCGCATCCTATATAAATGAAAGTATACAGTAAGTATTTTAAAATATTGTTTAATTAATTTTAAGCTTCATCTGGAGGAATTGACAGCAAAAATCAAAAAACACGAAGTAATTAAGCCGTAACGGATAGCTAATTCAGGTATATGTACCTTACTTCTACTAAAGTATAAATAACACATAAACTGCTTAATAACGTGTATCATACATACAGGTAATAGTTTTATAAATACAAATGACCAGCTTAAAATTATATTATTTAAACAAAAAAACAATTTATAAAATGTACCTACTATAGTTAGTAATTCGAAAATAACAATCAGCGTTATGGAGGCAAGATTCACATAATTTCATATTCCTTTTGGATTTATAAGATTTAGTAGAAAAGAATCAATTACCGTGTACACCTCTAAGTCTATGTAGGTGGAGGTTACGTTTATAACAAAATCCTCGACCCATCTTATTTCATACATATAGAAGTAATAAACAGTAAGTATTATGTGTATTTACTACTACTACGATATACATACTAAGACTCCATTGCGATGTCCACATTCTGGTCAATACCACACCACAATTTGCTTCCTTTTAGGCTTTCGATTTTTTCAGCCAAAATTTTATTCAGGATTATTCCCACTTTAACAGCCATCTACAAAATTACAAAGAGAGAAACGACAAAATTGAAAAACATTCTTCACTAATATTCTCAATAATTTGGAATTAGTTATCGAAACTAAATGTAAGTAAATGAAATTAATGAAATTAAACTTAAGATCCTATACCTGAACAGAAGCAGCAATGGAGCGAGTTTGATAACATCCTTTGCCAAGTTTGTCTACCGATGTTACCAATCCTTTTGGGGATACACCAACTGCAAGTTTTCCTTTAGAACAAGATTCTTCTTCCAAAGTTGCATCTATCACGAAAAATCTTCCTACTCTATAAACACACCACAAAACTCAATTAACTTTAAAAGCTTGATGTAGGACTACAAGTTTGTGTTAAACATATATATAAAATATGAGTTATTAATGTGATTCCCATTACCTCGGCAGAGTTATCACAACTGGAGCTTCACTGACATCGAGGTACTTAAATCTGTATTCATCATTTGTGAATATAGGGGTTGGTTTCCCCAAATCATATCGCGTTCCTGTTACAATTGGGATTTCGCATATTCCTAAACAAGATTTTACCCCCATAGCTATAACATCCAGTAAATTCCCCCCACATTGTAAAACCTATGTATTTTAAAAAGACTCAATAAACACTTCATCTTTATATCATAAAATAAAATTGGTATTACTAAGTTTAGTATTAATAAATAAATCAAAATACCAGTATATCAACTCCAATTACATGGCAGTAACCAGGAACAATAAATAATGACTTCAAGTCAATTGTCCCAGATTTGACATAGGCTGAAGATAAAATTCTGCAAATGGTATCCGCCAACTCATCACCACCTCTGCCTTCAAAGTCTGGAGATGCAGTAGGAGAGCTGTTAAATAATAAATAAAAAGCAAAAATTCATTTATAGTAAGATTTTGTCAGAACTCTTAACTACAAAGTTGTATGGAAATGTTATAATTAATAAATTCGTTATAGATCAAGATTATAGCAGTTGCAGCAAATCTCCAATGAAAAGGCCACCACGTATATAAAGGGTCAAGGGTAAGATGATGAGGGGCTGAGTGTAAAGCAGGACCGTGAGGTACATTTATAAATATTCCAAAATAATTTAGATTTTAGCCCTCTAGAGTCTAGACTATTACCAGTCTACTAAAAAATTGATTGTTCCTTGGTCTGGATTTTCTTGTGAAGGAGTTCCGAGGTCAACTTTTGCAGCTATTATTATATCCGTTTCTGCTAAACGAATTCTGATAGAACTGTGAGAATTTGACACAACTTCCATTTCCAAATCTCCAGACCGATAATCCAACCGAGTTCTTCCATCTACTCGAACGTCCTCCTAAAAACAAAATGTCATTATTTAATCAGCATTAAGCGTAACATTGTATTGTAATACACTTAATGTATTGTAATGTACTTAAGAATAACTACAAACTATTATTAAAATTTAATTACAAGATTTAATTTAGGGTTAAATAATATTAATGATGAATTATTATATTATTATACAATACACTTCAACTAAACCCTTTACTTACAGCCACTCCTATTACTAAGTAATATTTCTCTTCTTCGCTTAATAAAATTTCAGCCATTACGACCCGTTTAGTTAATACTTTTTGAAGTAATTGTTGGTCAGAATATAAAGAATTTAATGTAAAGACGAAATTGTTATAAAATGGTGAAACAGCATGCAGTTTTTTGCCGCATTTAGTTAACAGAATCAAGGATGGTTGATGTGTCAACTTTCCTTCGGTACAGTCTCTCTTCAAATCCCGAATCAGTTTCATTCAATCTCACTCAACACAATCAGGATGCATCCATTATTGATCTGATTGATCCATGATCATTATCTCCATCCAGCCAAGAAAAAAGAAACCAACTGATTTTGAGTGAGACTGAACTGAATTGAAATGAAGTCCAATTATGTCTTTTAGACTTGAGTTAATACTTGAGAGTCGCATTGTGCAATTTACGTTACGCAAATACGTAGGGACAAAACTGACAAAAGTGTGAGTTGAGTTTGTCTCAAGTCCCAAAATCTGTCAAAGACAAAGATTTATTCTAATCATGCATCATGGTTAGAAAAAACTGAAAACCCTGACAAGGCTTTCCAGGAAATAACCATTTTTTCTAACTCCGACTCTAATAATTTTGGGAGGAGGCCTTTGCTACTGTTTTTGCAAGAACAGAATCAACAGAAAATCTTAAAATCTCAGTACTATAAAAAAACCCTTTCGGCCCTTAAACAAATGGATAATTTATACGTATGAATTTTTCTTCATGAATTGCTTTACAGTCAGTTCAGTCAGCGCACAGCGTAGTGTTCCCTCAAAAAATCTAAGGCCTCACAAAGCGAACAATCTAAATCGGACAATAAAGGGATCAGAACTTTGATTTCTCAAAGTTTACTTATAATCAGACATCGGACTTGCATGCATATGCAAGTTTTTATAGAGCGTATCTACAACCCAAAGCTTTAGGATATA
>JAQFYB010005583.1:0-13742 GCA_034694085.1 Pogonognathellus longicornis | reverse complement strand
TTGTATTGTTACACAGATAATGACTGTTCATGCAAATGGCTATAAATGACACGTTAATAAAACCGAACCTTGAACCTGGGTACGACCCTCGCATTAAATGATATGACGCAACCCACATTATTTAAAAAAAGTCAAATAGCTCAAATAAATATTTAAATGTACAACACAGTCATATTGATAATTGAGGTATTGGGAACATTAGATATTAATTTTTTTCCATTATTGTTATCATGCATGTTGTGTTACAAATTCATTAAGTTTCCTAAAATACCAGAAATCAGGTTATTTTGCCGCAATTTTGCATTTTAGATATTGCAATATACAGATATGACCTGAAAACGCATATTTTGGTAAAATTACATAAGTTTTTCCGATTTCGGAGGGGAAAATTGCCCCCTTTGCCCCTTCCTAAATGCAACCTTGGTTATGGTGTACCTGATTGAAATTTGAAAAGTAAATTTCTTTTTAATATAATGCTTCATAAATTAATATAATGTGTCATTGAATGAAATATAGAGAAAGTAAGTGATTATACTACAAAACAATATTTATTGTAAAAATTGACTTTCAATTATATGTATGTATGTCAAATATTTTCTCTTTTCGAATGCACTGAAGAATTATACCTACACTATATAT
Source organism: Pogonognathellus longicornis (assembly GCA_034694085.1). NCBI lineage: Eukaryota > Metazoa > Arthropoda > Collembola > Entomobryomorpha > Tomoceridae > Pogonognathellus > Pogonognathellus longicornis. Next base: position 13,103 of record JAQFYB010005583.1, on the reverse strand, counting down.
ATAATGAATTTACAAAATGAACTGCATACATTTGACTCTAACCACCAACACACACACACTTCTTTTAATATAAGTGATTCATGAACTTAGAGGTTTTTAATTTATTCTAAAGGCATATCAAATATGTCCCTGATTTCCTTAAAGGCTATTAATTAAAGGCTACTCACTTATTTTAAAGGCCTGGAAAAAACTTACAAGCAAATTCCATTGTTTTAAAGGCCATTAATTACAAGCCATATTATTATTATTAGATATTGTACTTAGTTAATAGGCAGATTGCGTTTCATGTTGCCAATCAAGCCACGCATCACTTATTTTTCATACGCAACATTTTTGTGAAACAATCGTTGTCAACTCCAAATGAAATTTTTGAATAAACATTTAGCAGGAATTCTTTTACGCATAACAGGGTAATTCAATTCAATCAATAAAATAAAAGGTTCCATTGTTTCTTAGACCAATGAACATATGTAAATAATACCTATTACCGTTGAAGCCATCAGCTTATATTTGAAATTACATAGCATCGGCCAGAGGGATGCTTTTTTATAAAGTTGTATGAAACTTTAACAATAATTTCATAATGTTTTTAATATTTAAGTTGCAAAGAAATAGAAACTTAGTAAAATATATGGAAGGGAAGGAGGTAATTTGAGCAAATTTGGAGAAATAGAAAGAATATCGGGAAAAAGTCAATTTGAGGCAACTTGAGAAATACAGGGCAAGCTATGGAAAGAGTGAATTGGACGAAAATTAGAAAACGTATGGAGAGTTGGGATTCTCAACGTTCTCATCTGAACGCTCCTTTTGCTAAGACAGCGATGATAGGTTTGTCATAAATCACTTTTAATATACCTAGGCAAATATTATATTTTTATCAAATTCAACTCAAAATAAAAAATTGTTTGTGTTTCCTAATGTCAAATGATTCTTTTTTAATGAGCATATCGTATTTTTCTGATATTGTCCAAATTATAAAAGTTTGGCTGCCTTTTAGGACTTCTCAGCAAATATTAAACAACGTGCTACCGAATAAAAATTCATATATTGGAAGCTCATTTAATCTAACGAACGGATTCGTGCTTTTTCGCTTAGAAAGTATAGTTGAGATCATGCATGTTATATAATCCTACTTAATGTTAGTACGCCTTGCAGTTTTGTAAATATTAGTTGTTCGTTTTTATTAATTATTTCTATTCTCTTCATAATAGACGGTAGAAACGTTCATAGTAGAGCATATTTATCAGATTGTATATACCAATGTTCAAAAAACGTTATCATTCAAGTAAGTATTGTAATGTTAAAATACAGTTTACGACTATACATACTACTAAGTGAAGCAACGCTGGAATCAACTATAATTATTGAGTGACTTTTGTTGGTTGCACTGATAATTCTAGTATATCTATATTATTACAATTGTCTAATTGTGAACGAGTAGGTTAAGTTACGCAGTAATAATAATAATAGCTGACGATATTTCTGGGAAAGAGTTATATCTGGTATGGCAATTAGTCTGTAGTTATAATGAACAGAGATCGGAAAAGTACGCAAACTCATGGATATGTCTCGTGGTCATGGGATATATACGGACGAGAGCTTCAATTTTTATGTTTACACGAATTTTCATTGGCCACCTGCACAATTAAACTTAATTAGTAATAAACCTATAAAACTTCGAATTAAACCATATAATCTAGAATGTACAAAAAGGTTTTGCAAATGTTTTGTTTTTGGTTTTTAATGCATTTTCATCATTTTGAAGTGCAATTTTTTGGCATTTTAAATTTTATCATTATGATTACCATATATTACTAATGGACTATTTTCACAAGCATATAAACAACAACTTATTTTTAAAATTAGGAAACTGCAAACTGGACTTTCTTATTTTGCTTACTTTAATAATAACTATTGTTAAAGATGAAACTGACTCAGCTTTTAGAAACAAAAGCGTCCCAGTGGACAGTATTATTGGATTAATGTTATCTATGTTATATTTGCATACTATTTTCAGAGTTTTGATGGATGCATATCCGCTCTCCGATAATGAAAAAACATTGAAGTGTAGTATTAGGTGGCAGGAAAGTACGTGGTGAATAACTGACAAAAGTTTAATCTAACCACAAAATTGTGTAGACCTATTTTACGCTTGTAAAATCCTGTTGTATATTTATTCCACTTATATTTGTAAAGATATCTATGTAATAATTGTACTATACAATTAAATACTGTTCTCGGTTTATACGAATTGATTTGTTAAGCAGTGGACAGGGAGCCAATTTAATACCAGTAATTATCTATTTTATCTAATTTTATATATATTATATTATGCATATGTATATCAATTTTATACTGCATATTTCAAACGTACGAGTTATATTAGTTCCTGTTATAAAACCCATAATATGCAATCAATCAATATAAATTTCGATTCACTTCTTGTTAAATATGTTAAGCGTCTGACATTGTGTGCAACACCATCTTAGAATAGCAATATAGCAGAAATATACCTGGAGGGAATATATTTTATCGTAATACGTTTTTACTGCATGAAGATAATTTTCCAGTTAAACAATATAAAACTAAAATTGAAATGTTTGTGTGGAGTCCCATTGTTTTGTTCCTAGCCGTGTCCCAAGTTCTGAAAAGTGAGATCAATTTTGAAAACAAGGTAACAAACAATTTAGAAATTCGTAATATTTGCGCAAAAGAAGGTGTTTCATCTATCCCGAGAAAACGATTTTGTGGTTATTTTGGATGCTGATTTCGAAAACAAAGATGAAACGATTTAACAATATTGAAATGCTACACAATATTGTGCGAAATACTTCCAATGTATTTACTTTATTTACCATAGCGTATTTTATCTTCCACTCTTTTACCTGCACATTGAAATTTTTATAAACAAAAATTATTTTCTCATCCTTTTCCACACACATGTTATACACAGCGCTCATAGTGGACATGAATCTTGCGAACGCAAACCAATGCACAAATAATATTTTATGTCCGAGAAGAAAAAAATGTGTACTAGATTTAAGGGTTGGTATATACTTCGTTCTGCGCTAACTGAGGCCTGCTGGTGTTATATGGGAGTAAATGGCGATAATTTTTGGAAAGACAAGGGTTCAATCCAGGAGACTTAGAGGAGATAATTTAGATTTTCGAAATTTTAATGGGAGTAATTTCATTTTTAAAAGAGTGGGGCAATACATGTAGAATGTAGAAATCGATTTTTTACACCCACATGTATGATTAAAAGTGCAAAAAAGGCTTCCAAGTCTTCTTCAGAATTTTCTCCTCTTTTTTATGAACTCTTTCGTAATTTTTGAAACTTTATCAAAATTGAGTTCTCATCGCACAAAGTTTTTCAGGCTTAAATGCATGGAGATTTTTGAGCCATAGAGTCAAATCTATGCTCGTGGTATGTTCACACAACAACACGGCAGGATTTGTTGAGGCAGAAGTGTGTGGACTTATGCCGATCGCCTACACAAAATCATAATAATAATATGATTGAACCCGGGAATTCAAACTCCAGCCCGGGAAAAAATACAACTGAAACACTTACCCTTAAGGTTAGTTGACATGTATATCAATATGAATTTTTTTAATTGAATATTGTGTAAAATTTGTTTATTTCATTTTTTTCATATATTTTTTTAAATAATATCCAAATTTACCATAAAATCATTTATGTTGTTAGGTTTGGCTAGGCCTTTTTGTGAAGAACACAAAATGAGAATTTCATATTTATTTTCAATTTTTTCATCAATTTTATTTGAAATTAACAAATAATATAAAGTTTCAAGTGAATGTCAAGGCCGTGTTTAGGATTCCGTTTCGGGAGGGGTCAAATACCAAAATGATTCACAATTGTGCCTATTATCATTCGAGCGCGAAAAAGTTAGGCAATTTTTGCCAAATTAATTCTAAAATGTGAAAAAGTTAGCGAGTTTTTATACTTGATTGGTAAAAGAACCTATTTGTTGATATTCTGGGAAATTAAGTCAAATTGACTTTTTTGCCCCCATCCTCAATACAGCCTTACTCAAATTAATTATGTGTCGACATGGTTTTTTATGTGATCGTGAAATGTGGTTGACAGACATGAGCGTTAAAAGTGTGTCAGCCCAAAAATTTTCAAATATCAATGTCTAGATGTGAATTTAAGGCAGCAACTAAAATATTTTTTTGAAACATTCGATTCTATGTAAATGATAGGAAAACAGAGCCTCATCGTGCACGGGTTTCTCAAAATTTTTAAAACATTACAATGACGTATTATAGAAATATATGTTATTTACCTTGTTACAAAACTCTTGGTTTGAACTACTTTTAATTCTTGGCTTGACATTAAAATTTGGAAAAAAATTAATACTCAGGATACTAAAATTGTTTATAGGCGGAGGACTATGACTATACCGATGTTTCGCAGTCAATAGGTGAGCAGCATCCAGTATAAACGGTGTTGATTAAGGCGCACTAATTTTTCAAAAAGCAGTATCTCACGAACCTAGAGAATGTGAGATGCAATAAATATCAATCGAAAGTTGAGATTTGAACTATCGTTTTCTTATATGTGTTCGTTGGAGCATAAAAGGGTACAGTTGGCCATGTTTAACTGAGTAAACTCAGGCTAAAGAAAAGCAAAAAACAAACTTTTAAAAATTTATATTAACCTTTTACATACTGTACAATTAAAATGCATTGTAAGAGCATACCCTATTGCCTTTATTAGTAGCCTCCCTTCATATCAGTAGGATCCATGTATTAATAAACCTCTCAATTCTGAGTTTGGAATAATAATAACCTCCATGTATTAGTAGGGCCCCCTTTCTCAAATGCACATTGAATGCACACACAAACTGTATTGTAGCATCAATATACACAGTAATTCTTTAGGGTTCTTCATCAAAAAGAAATAATAGCCTCCATTTATTACCAGCCTGCCTCTATTAATAGCCTCCCCCTCGCCATCGAATTCGCTAATAATAGTCCCAGGCTTTTAAAACAGGCAATACGGTAATTAACACTAAGATAATCTTCTGGGACACTCAGATAAGCATCTGGTATGCTCAGATAAGCATCTGGGATGCTCAGATAAGCATCTGGGACACTCAGATAAGCATCTGGGATGCTCAGATAAGCATCTGGGACACTCAGATAAGCATCTGGGACACTCAGATAAGCATCTGGGACACTCAGATAAGCATCTGGGACACTCAGATAATCAGGTTTCCAATCGAAATACCGAAAAGTTAGTGTGACTTAGTCAAGACCATGCATGTTACAATTAAATAATTTTATTATTAATCTTTCATGGACGATTTTCGACCTTCTTTCTTGGATGAGCTGAATTAAATGGAGTTGGTAATCGATTTATTTATGACTATGACAAATCAATAAATAAAACAGAATGGAAGTTTTTACAATTAGTTAGGCTGTCCTTGGTATAATGCCGAAATCGTCTAAAAATATTCTTATCACCAAACTTAAACACAATCTTTTTATTTCGTGTAGTGTTAAACTGGACTGAACTAGCGTTCATATTGACTGGATTATTTTTGATACTGTTGGGATTTGTTCTTGCATTTTACTGTTTTTACCGCCAAATGAAGGTAGCTGTCAATCAATTTATTACTATGCTACATGCTACCCATTTCAATAATTGCACATGTTGTTTGATTTCTGTTATCCAAATCAAATATTTTTACTAAAACAAAGCGTTTTTAAATACTTTCTTGAAAACTCTTTAAAAACTGCTATTAAAAAACCGTACATGAAACTTGTGGAATTATAGGCAAAACAATTAATAGAAGTCAACAAAGTTTTAAAACTTCTTCACGGACGGACTCCTGTTTCAGAGGACGAAGATATAACAAATCCATTAGAAATTCTCTATGATCCAAAATGGGATTTGAAAAGGCATTCATTTTATATAGGTATTTTCAATGCACACCCAATCAACCCAACTTGAATTAAAAGACGTATTTAGTTGGTATTCATGATATATGGGATGCCATACCATTGGCATTCCCATCACTTGTATCAGATTTGTAGTACATAAATCCGAGCGTTTATCGCACCCTGTTACCTTTAGTGTTTAGTAAACGTCCTAATCTCGTATTGTGGTGTAATTAAGACGACCTTAGATAGTATGATCGATACCACTTCTAAAAGATGATGTATTTATATAAGTAAGATTTTTTATTCAATCAGTCAATTTACTTTGATGTGCTCGGCCAATACAACAGGGTTGTTGCAGCTTATCATTTGAATTTAGAGGCAACCGCATTCCTTGAAAATGGTTTGCAAGGTACGAAGAACGTCTTTAGGACGAGCATTTTTATTCGATGAAACAGGTATTTCTACAACCACATTAAGGTCGTCTAGTAAGGAATTTGTGGTACCAATGAGTCGTTCATCTTGCCCACTGAAATCAGGTACGGGAAATGCAACATGAGTACCAATTAAGTACGTATTTAACTCGAAGGTGGGTGATAGGGTCTTTTATTATACTATTTATAAACAGGAAATATTATAAAAATAAAACTACAACTTTTTAGATGAAAGTAACATTTTGGGATATGGAGAGTTTGGAATTGTGTACAAAGGAACAATTTCAAAACGAAACTACGATGTCGCATTTAAGTGCGTAAAATCACAAGGAAATATGACTCAATTGTCATCATTGGTGTCGGAACTTAAGTTGCTGGTGTACATCGGACAACATAGAAATATCGTCGAATTTTTGGGAGCATACACAAAAGAAATTAAAAACGGCAAGAAAAAACAAATTGTACAATCGAATATTATAGTGTACCGTCAAAAAATTAACTAGTAACTTTTCTTTTTTAGGGATTCTATATTTAGCAACGGAATACTGTTCACTTGGATCTTTAAAATCTTACTTGCGCACCCATAAAGAAAAATTCCAAAAATGTCAAGCTTTAAGGTCGTATTTCCATGAGTCAAATATATTGGGGTAAAATTAATTATTTGCATGTTTCCATTCCAAGTGGTTTCGTAACATCAACAAAGTAAAATAAGTTTTTGAAATATTTTCCAGAGACAAAGTATTTGAGGCGACTGATTCATCCAATTTAACAATCAAAACGCTTCTACATTGGTGTGCAGAAATATCCATGGCCATGGAATATCTTTACTCGAAGAAGGTTTATTTATTCTCTAAAAACCTTACTGAATTCAATCGAAGTAATTAATTTATCTCTGACTACTGAGTTAATTTGTTAGGTCGTACATAGGGACTTGGCGGCCAGAAATATTTTATTGACTGAAGGCCTTACGACTAAATTGATAGACTTTGGTTTAAGTCGTAAAGTGTACACTTCAGACGAGTATGTTAAGAAGGGAAATGACCCTCTTCCCTGGAAATGGCTGGCTTTAGAATCTTTGCTCACCAACATCTTCAATGTTAAAACAGATGTTTGGGCCTATGGAATATTATTGTGGGAAATTTTTTCGTTTGGGGAATCTCCATATCCTGGAATATCAGCCACTAGCGAATTCGTCACTGAACTGCAAAATGGACTAAGAAATATGAAACCAAAATATGCGTCAAAGGAATTGTATGCTATCTCACATATGAATTAAGAATTACTTTAATTTCTCAACGACACTTCCATATTCATCGATTTTGAACTATTTATTTCAGATATGTCGTTATGACCGCATGTTGGAATTCTGACCCAGATTTACGACCATCGTTTTCTTCACTCTGCTTGCTTTTCCAAAATGCACTTCAACTTTCTTCTTTTTTGGTGAATGTCGAGGTATATTTTTGGATTTAGATACCTTACAATTATGCTTGTATCAGCATAAGAAAGGTAGAAAATTGTTTAGGCATCATTTAATCCTCCCATACGAATATGCATTTTCCCTTGAAAATATGAAATTTCACATTATTCACGCACAATTATTCATACACTGACATATGAAAAAAAACAATTTGTGAATGCTCCCTTAAGTCTGTAAATGAGCTAATTACATTAATGTAATAATTCTACCATTCCATCCTAATTTCCTTACCTAATGCATTAGGTTCAAGGGACTAATTAATTATGATACTTATAATACGCATGCATGCATAGTAGCAACTGGAAGCTTTTCACAGATTTTGTGCGTTCAGTATTTACGATATGGATATTAGTGTACAAACATAATGATTGGCATAATTCAAAATGTATTTGTCCGATTTATCTGAATAATTTCATATGCAAGCATAGAATTGGAATTGCTTCGTTGCATTAAATACATGTACATACACAAGGTCAGAAAAGGAGACGTATAAGGCCTAAGGGTACAACTAAAGCCTTAGTAATTGACAAAATATAAATTAAGTTTACTCATTGCGATACTTTTTTGATTTGACAATGTAATAAATATAATTGACAATATTTAATGTATTAATAGTGTATGTATCAATTCAATTTTTATAATATTTCTCGTTTGTATATATTTGTAAAGGCAGATTAATATGGGATATTTCTAATGCAGTTTTAAAATTAACCTAAATTGTTTTAGTTTAGAATTTTTGTATTTCATAACAGGATTTGAAACCCATGGGGCAACTGGAATGCGAGAACGTTGAATACCTACAACTGGAAGATCTAACTACGGGCAGTAATTCAATAAATGATGTGACAAAATATTTAATTTCCATATCCGAAACCATAAAAAATTTAGACCAGATTTTAAATGGCTTAATTGAATTTCGAACCATCTCAGAAGAAGAATCTAGAATAATTGTAATCTTTTTGTTATTCTCATAATGTGTTTCGTACAATTTAATTGAAGTGAATATTGTAGTATTATTTCTTTCCATTGATGTATTGATACAGAAATGTGAGCTGACTGACTCCAGACGAAATTTTAAATTATTGACCCTCTTATTTCAAAAAGGATGGTCTGCTACAAATCGCATACTTTTGGATATTTTGAGAACAACCAACAATGGACATTGTGTTGGCGACATTGATAGAATTTCAATAACATTGGATACAAAAAACCAAAGTTTAAAAAATTCTCGAAATGAATTTGTGTTTAAAGAAAATACGTCTTTAAGTGAAAGTCAATGCACCCAAGAAAATATTGTTCGTTTCCCAAATGGCGTTCATTTTTCAAAAAAATGTGTGGTTCTTATATGCATTGGGATTTTTACTTCGCTTGTCATTTGCAGTTTCATCCTTTGGATTTGTAAGTTTTCAAACTATTTTTTGAAACTAGTCAAATATACGTATGCATTAAATGATCTAGCCCAATCCACAACCCTAAGCAGGGATAGCATTTTCAAAATTTCTCCCGGTAGCACGAGCCCTGCCCCCCGGAGAGGCAGGGCAAATTCTTCGATTTCTCTAGGGAGTTTCACCGGTAGCATTGCTAGTGCGCTACCGAAAACTTTCCATCCCTGCCCTAAGGTTTGGTTAACATAATGGGGTTACAATTAGTGTCAGGTCTTGTAATTCCGAGGCGAAGCTCAATGGGTTGTATTTGGCTTAGGTCGAGGTAAAAAATTTAAATTAATGTACCACCAGATATTTATCCTCTCACTAACCCGAATGTAAAATTTATTGTTGACGATTCTTAATAACAAATCTACGTAAGGCAGTGAGTTCGATAAACCAAATACCCAAACCAATCTTCGATTTTTGAAAAATTAATGTTAATTATTATTAAAAATTAATCTCTAGATTGGAAAGCCTTCAGTTTTGGGACATCAAATTTAATACCCGTTTACAAAAACACACAATATTCCCTCCTTCTATCTTCGGGTTACACCACTTTGATTGTTAATGGTCGATATAAGCTAACGACAAATGCGAGGTCATTTAGGCATTAAAACATTTAAATTTTATTTACCATATTTAATACATATATTTGGTAAATAGTCTGTACATTCAAAATTCAATTATTTTGCTAGAGCCTATAAAGATAAAAAAGTAAAGATTTGGAATAATGAGTGAGCCTATTATGTATTTTCTTTCTACAAAATACAAATGCATTTAAAATAAATTTGCTTTCCTCGAAAATACAAACTACGTACTTTAACTACATTTTAAAATACAAACTACTCTTTTCTCAATGTAAGGCTTCAATTGAATGTAAAAGATTCTCAATTTTATATTTACAATTGTCACACCCAATATGTGGCTCAACGTATAGCAAGTCAAAATCCAAATATTTGTCAAGGTGTCACACACTGGCTTTTCCAGCGTAATGGAGAAATCCCCCCCTTTTAGAGATCCACGAAAAAGAGATTTTCACCCGAAAAATCCACAAAATCTTTAAATTATTTGCGGTAGACATGAATTTGATGTCATTTATGTTTAGAAGTGCAACTGTGTCAGAGATTGATCCCATCTTCTATAATGCAAGTATTGGTAATGTGCAGCAAAAATATTTTCCTATATAATGTCGGTCACACTGTATAAGGATATGAAACTTTTAGCACCTACCTAGTACTAAAGAGCTTCAAGTTCCAAAACTAAACAGAAATGTATAAATTATTACTTTTTATGTAGTTGATTTTTTGTTATTAAAATTGAAAAAGAGAATTATTTGAAATGACAAATGAAATTTAATAGTTCGGGAATTAAGTCATAAAGTCAAAAGTTTCAATTATCTTACCATGCTATATATAAAATCAATTAACAATGGTATCTGCTAACACATAAGTAATTACATTAATTTGTTGGAATGAATTCTTTAGATTTATTTCAATCGACATTAGAATTCACATTCGTTTAAAATATATAAAATGGTAACGTGGTCTTTTTCATTCAAACAGATCCTGAAAATGTGGGAAATACTTCAAGCATGGAAATAAAAAAGGCGAAACTGCTGAAGTTCCTCAAAAGTATTTCCGGATCAAAAACAATTTCGGGATTGTATTTAGAGGGGAATGAGAAATTTGCGATCAATGAGATTGAAAGAATTGCTAGGGTGCTTCCGGGCATTTTGACCACGGTGATGCCAAATTATATAACCATCGTTGATGAAAGGCAACCATATATTGACAAGACCATTTCAGATTGGAACAATCAACATTTGGTACACATTATTTGCTCCCCCCTGGACACCCTCTCTAGGACATCTTGAAAGACGGAAATGTGACATCATGGAATGATTTGATTGAAGAAAAAGGCGCAAGAAATAAATTGTGGAAGAAATTTCTTGACACCTTGGCCCCTTTCTTTCTTGAACTTCAAACTGCCGGAGTTGTCCCAATTCTTGATCTTCTTCCTAACAATAATTATAATTCTTATTCTAATTTGTGGGCTGGACGTGGTGGATTGGAGGGAAGTATTAAGTTGTTCCAAATAACGAAGGATTATTTGACACAACATCACGGCCTCACTTCTCTCATTTGGAGTGGGTCTTTAGATGTACAACATGGAGACATGACACGGCTGCAAGATTATTGGCCAGGAAACAATTACGTTGATGTTGCTTCGGTGTACATGTGATATACAAAAGAGCTGAGCAGCACTGCATATCAAAAATTGTTGGATGTGGTTGGGGATAAACCCATTGCCATGGAAAGGATGTTGTATGTTCCATCGACTGAACTCTTAGCTACACAAACCCGATGGGCATGGTTAACAATTTATCATTATTTCTCAAATAAAAAAATATGGAATAGCGAAGAGAATACAAAGAAAACATTTCAGAGTACTTCTGTCATTAATCGGGGAACCAATCCGTTTTTCAATGACACATTCAGCATATAAGAGTTATTCCATTATTCAATATCGTTGAAGAAAATTATAAAATATAATTTGGTTTCTTAACTTTGAAATTGAATAAATTTTAATTTGTCAAAAAAATTTTCAATTTGGTTTGAATGTGTTATTAAGACACATATGTTTCTTAATGGGGTCAATGTAATATAATCAAGCATCAATCCATACTGTTCAGTTTTTCGTTGCTTTGATTTGTGTTGATGCATCGAATATAATAAGTCAATTTGATCTTAACATTTTATGTAAATTAGGATTTTAATGCTGTCACGGTGAAATTTTGCTCTGGGGGTGTTTCTTGAACAAATAAAAACAATAAATTCTCCATTTGTCGTTTCGTGTCGTTTTTACATGAATTATATTTTCGTTTATTTTTAATTCAAACATCACTGATTGAGTAATCCTTCTGTACTTGAATTGAGTGGGTAGTTTGTTTAGTTGCAGCTTCAGTCTCAGCAGTTATAGCAGGTTGCTCTATATAAACACATAAATTACGATTTTTAAGCCCTATAGAATTCTCTTTTGTCTTTTAAATTATGTCGGTATGTTTGATCTATTGACACACATCTTTCGTTAGCTGGCAGTTGAACAAAGTACTCCTCTTATTTCTTTAGGGATGACATCGTCCAACGAAACGTGTCTGTCCTTCTGTTGTGTAGAAAGAAACCACTGAATTCTCCCAGTAAAGCAGTTTGAAAACGTTGGGATGTAGATGTTCCAAGACGTCGAATAAAGGAATTTTAGTTTTAAACCGAATGCTCTCTCTTGTGAGCAAACTAAGGTTACAATAATGTATTTTGTAATGTATTTGACGAAGACGCATAAAAAGATGCCAAAAATCTGCGTGGCTATGTTGGCGGGGGCGATCCAACGTTTGCTACGTGCCAGTTGCTGTATTCGATATAATATTGGAATAAATATTCGTGACCTGTGACGGAGTGAAAGGCCGCTCTAGTATTTCATTCAGAGGTTACTTTTCTTCATTTGATTCGGGAACGTGGATTTCTATATTTCTTTCTTTCTTTTTTGTTTCATTTTCCATGAAAGTAATTTACAAGTTAAAGAAAATTAATACAAATGTGTCCTTCATGGTTATTCGAAGCATTTTACAACAGCGCGATCCTATTGCATCCAATGAGAGAAAAATAGGGCCAGCATATTTTGTGTGTGGCACTTGGATTCTAATGGCAATTGTTTTGTCAAATGCCATCGAACACAGTATTGCAGCTTTTTAACAATAAGAGAACGACAGGTTTTTCTCTTGAATATGAGGCCTATTTCACTACACACAGTTGAAGCAGAAAGTTGAAGCCAGCTTAAACCGCCCACAAAGCGAGA
>JAQFYB010005582.1:0-13744 GCA_034694085.1 Pogonognathellus longicornis | reverse complement strand
TATTGAACATTTGTAAGACAAATGAAAATATCCCATGTATTATTGCTATTAGACTTAGATGAGACACCCTGTAGTACTAAAAGTAAAAGAAACCAAAGCTAAAATAATGATGTTTTCTGGTTCTTGTGGTTACATCACTTATACATAATGTTTGGTGCGATATGGTTGAAGCATTGCAAATTGTAACCCCAAAGCCCAAACTAAGCAAAAAATAAATTTTTGTCGGTATAACAAAGTTTTGGATATATTTGGAGAACTATAGCTTGTATCACAGTACTATTGTTTGAGAGAGAGAGAAGATTTGTAACATTACTCATGTCATACATGTCATATGTCATATCCTTCAACTGAAACGACAGAAATTGTCTGCACGAGGTTTTAGTTGATGTGTTTTAAGTGGTATAGCTGCCAGCAAAAAATCAAGGTCTCACACTTCACGATCGTCAATTAAGTAAGAGCTACTCAGTGGAGATATCATTCAAATATTTTTGTAGTGCTTTTGAGACTGTAGGATTGTATGTGTAGATCATATTATTATTATCATACAATCACAAAATTCCGAAATTCTTATGGCTACAATTTCATCCTTTTGATTTAGTTGATTTTTGCCCAGTTTAGCTATAACTTTCTCATGTATAATTAAACTTTGATGTTGCTGCCCCCTCCCCATAAGCATATCCTGGATACGTCCCAGCAGGCCAGTAAAAATTAAAGCTTAAATAGTTTAATGGATTCTTCTGTTTGTTTGCATTCTGTGTCGAATTGATACAAATGGCAAACTAAATATGTACCTAGTATCTACTAATGTAGTTTACATTCTACTCTGCATTCTTAGCTACTAAGCTACTATAATCTATAACTGTGACTTTATGTTATTTCTAAATTGTAATATACTAATATTAATATTCCAAATATAAAAATTACAAAATCTCAGCAACAAATTGTTCTCAAATTAAGTTGGAATTTTGTATATTTAAAAACTATATCGCATAACTTTACCTCAGGTAGGTAAGATACAGTATTTTACATGCTAGATGTATGTTAGTATATAGTTAATGGACATAATAAGGATTATCTATATAGTGATAAAGTGTTATTGAAACTAAACTAAACTTAATTTAAGCTTAAAACTTCATGGTCATAACATTATGTAAACGATGACATGGGCACATCCAGGTCACAATTGAGAGGGGGCTAGAGCAAAAAGTTATGCAAGATGACTTTTTTTTGTGTTTTGGTGATACATAACTTTGTCTAGTGTACGGTCAAAAACTTTGGGCAGATTGAGCTCTTCAAGTCCCCCCCCCCCCACCCAAATATGCCAATGATGCACAATAGAATAAATTCGGTTTAATACTCAAAATTGAGGTGCAGCATGATTGATTTATTTGTAAATTGAATTATTGAGTAGCTATATCTACAGAATTACAAAAGTTGTCAATTTGGATGATACTACTATCCAAAAATGGTTTTATTGCAAATATTTGGATAACACTGACGCCATGCTACGGTGTTGACCATTATTAGAGCAAGTAGGATATCGGTCATTCAGTCCTATTTGTGCCATTTTTGTAAGCATTCTATCCCGCATTTGAATTCCCATATGGTCAAACTGAAGAAAATAAAGAGAGAATGATAAAATCTGTCATTTTAAAATACTCAATTTTAGTAACAATTGGAATCTGAACATTTCTCACCTCATATTCCAAGAAATGTAATTCCTCTGGAAGACCAATGACGTCAATATGAGGTTCGCCCTTGTACAAGATTCTACGATCAGTAACAAGTGGAAACGTGATGCAACCGAAGATGCAAAACTGAGTCATTTCATAGTCCTCCTCTGTGACATGATTGCCCGATACAATTGTCATATTGGCTTTGTACATTTGCCCGTTGTAGTCAACTTCAATTTCGTATTTAGAATACATTTCGTCAGATTTAAACGCAAATTTTCCTTTACTCTAAAATAAATGAAAAGACCATAGGATTTAAATAGCGCTGTGAACTTCAGAAAAAATATACTGTGACTCAAAAAATTCCAGAATTAAAAAATCGAAATATAGGAGACTTGAATTTTTTAGACACTATTGCATATTTGATATCTTAGAAGAGTAAGATTGTGGATCAGTGTTATATTTAATGATTGGAGATGGATTTATTTTTATACCTCGAGAGCTCTGCACATTGGTCCAAGACACAAATCTCGTTTGTAATAATCGACGTCCTTTAAATCTCCTCCTCTAGCGTAAATAGTTCCGGTTCTAATTTCACCATCCACATTGATTCTAAATGACCTTTCTACATTTTCTTCCATGTAGTAATGATCGCACAAGAAAGCAGTTTTGGCTTGGATGATCCAATAGTCAGCGTCCCAATTTGCAATTTCTTCGACTCCAATTTTTCCTGAAGATCCTTGGAGCTTTGAAGACAAGTAATGAGCAGAAGCAGAAATAGTGGCCAGATTTTGCTTAGAGAACAACTTGGATAAAGCTTGACGGAAAAGAGTGTTTTTAACGTAATCCTTGACATCGGCAACTGCTTTCTAATTTTCCAAAGTCATAATAATCATTAATATGTATTTTGTTTCCCAAAATTAACCACAAAATAATATTTTGATAAAAAATTCTACTTAAGTAAACTACACACATTGCAAATATCTGAACTTTCAATTAATTGATTTTTGTCATTTTTACTTTCATTTTTATATGTAGCTTTTTGAAAAATGAAACAAAATATTTTACACAATATTTCAAAAATCTTTAGGTCTAAATAGTTAAGAATACTTCATCATTTAAATTTCCATTTGCTATACGAATATATAAATATATTTTACATTTCAATTTATTTACCTGATGGTTGACAGAAACGCTTTTGAAGACAGAGTCATTTTCTCGAATTATGTAGTCCCATTCTGGCTCCCCTACTATTTCGTCCAAGCTAGTGACCATGGGGTAGCCGTGCTCACCCGTTTCAAAAGTACCTCTGAGCTTCAAATTCCACATTGCAGAATAAACCCTGAGTTCGTTGTTTGGAAATCCATCCTCGTGCATGTGTACAGTTGTCCTTAATTCCAAGTCGTCGAAAGTTAAAGTGGCTTGCCATTTTCCATCTACGACAGGACTTTCGTCGCTGATTGTATGCAATTTATGGAATCCTCGCAAGTGGGTCTTATGGATGAATACAGAAAAGCCACTAAAGTACTGAGCCACTGAGTCAAGTTCAATATTGTCAAGGTTGAAATACATCATGTTCACTTTCCAGTTGTATAAATCATCGCCAGTTCCAGGAAACTAAAAAGTTGAAATAGTACGGCTATAAATATTCATTCGGCGATTCACAAAATAATTTGTATTTTATGTATAATTTTTTTGAACTATTTTTGTATGACACCAACTAAATGTTTCTAGGTTTCGTTTTAGACTAATAATAATACGAAGTCTGACAAGTCTGTATTAGTACTTAACGTATTTAACAAATAAATAGTGAAATTAAATAAAAAGATGGTAATTTTAAGTTAATTGTGGAAAATAGATTGTTGTGTAATTGAAAATTAAGAAAATAGAAAAGGCAACTTACCCAATCTTGAGACATAATAGATTGATCATTTTGTCTCAAGTCTTTTGCCAATGCCAAAGTGCAACCCAAGAAAACGCTCAAAATAATTTTATTCATGTTGAAAATTCTAAGCGTCTAGATTGAATTGATACCTCACTGAACTCGAATCGGACGAAACTGATTGATGGAAAGATTCATACTCCTTTTATATCTCTGTCATCCCAATTAATTGATTTTGTTTTAATGTCATCGATACTTAATTTTTCGTCATATATTCACCATTAATTGATTTTTCGTGTGAAATTGGTAAAGGGTGTGTAAAGTTCAGGTAGTGCATTAATTATTGCATTATACTTTTTCCCCAATGCTCAGATTATCTATAAATGACCAGATTCATATTAATTTATTATCATTTATGTTGAAGTACTCACAATATTTTGAACTCTCAATAAAAATGTTGTCAACGTGTGTTATTGTTCAAACCGATTTATTGTTACACTCATCAATATCAACCTGTCATTTATTTATAAATAAATGCATGATTGAAACCCTCGAGTGAGTAGGTGTACAAGTGTGGATACCAATTTCAATTAAAACTGTTATCAAACCAATTATTGTCACGATAAGAAAATAACCTAGTATAATTTGTTATTGCGCTTTGTATTAATAATCAATTTCATCGTTAATTGAAAGCACATGAACTTTTGACTGTTGACGTAAGCCTGTTGTTGCAAATAATTATAATAATAATTGGGAGGTGGAGGGGGAAACGAAGGTAGCGTTGAATGTAAAGAAATAGGGCTTAACTCTATCAATGCAATATGGTAGAAGCTGAATTAGATTGTGTATTTCCAGTTGGTGGAAAATCCCAACAAACATAATTTTTGTTAGTTTAATGTGGTAAGTAGTTTAGTGAAGTAACGGCGGATAGAAACTAAAATAAAATAAGCAAAACTCGTTCAAAGTTTCTCGTCTTGACTGCAACGATTCACCGTGTATATATTTGTGTTTAAACATAATTGCTGTCTCAATTGTATATTGGTATGGTATGGTTTTACTGCTAATACGCATATTATAGGTACAGATTATTATAGTCCTTCATTTCATAACCCACAATTGATAATATCATTTTTCACACAATGTGTACCTATTTATCTACAATTCCAACCCAGATTCTAAGTGCTTGTAATTAAAAGTAAAATGCTTGGATGCTTTTTAAATAATTTTGTGTTTTCTAACTGCAATTTTAGTTAAATTTCTGAATTCAATTCAGTATGAAAACTGCCTAACGTTTTATTGTATAAATTGCAAAAATAATATGTGCTTGAAAAATCATTTTTACAGACATTTAATTTTTTCTCATTTTAAAGTTTTAAAATGATTAAATCTACCAAGAGTTTCATCTATGACTTGTATGGAGTAGGTCTTGGTAAAATATAAAATATTTGTGTAGATTACAGCAAACAAATCAAGTCTAGATCTACACAGCTTTTATTTTAGTAACAGTTAATGTAGGAACATTTCTCGTGTTTGCATTTTAGTGTTTCGTCGGGTTGTAGTTGTACCCAGCTACTGTTTTGGTGTTACGATGGTCTCTTTTTGATTTTGAGCCACATGGAACATCCCAGGGGTTTGGTGGAAGCATCATTGCTGAATTTCATTGGAATGAGAGTTTTTTCACAAGGTTCAACAATAAAGTTGAGGACAAAATGAGCCAAAGCAACTTTGACTTCTGTCAGAGCGAACCGCATTCCTGTAAAGTTCACACATTAAACATTAAAAAATAACTTGAGCTGATTTTAAATGTTGATATCAAAATGTATTTCATATACTGATTTTATTTTATATTAGTTCTGACATTGGCAATTAGCAACTCTATTTGACAACTTCATGGGTAACTTGAGAAAATGCTTTTACCGACACAATTTCTTGGCCCGTATCCGAAAGGCATGTATGCATAAGGGTTACGATTAGCTTTGTTTTCTGCACTAAATCTTTCGGGATCAAATTTCTCTGGTTGAGGAAAAATGTCTTTGTCGTGGTGAATTGCATAAATTGGTATGTACACCAGAGTATCTTTCTCAATCGCTACTTCAGTCCCAGGAATCGTGTATGGAATATTGCACGTTCGATCTGTTCTTGCAGCAGGAGGAAACATTCTCAGCGTCTCTATTTATTGAAACAGAATAAAATGAAAATAATTCTCAATCATCATGAATCATGAAAATAACATCAATTGAAAATAAGTTTATTAAAGCGCATTATATGTATAGATAGAATTTAGTAAAATTAATTGACTATAGGATTTAATAATAATAGCCGCATAGAGGATTTACAAATTAAAAGATATGAAAAGAATTTTTTCGATTTGCTCCATTTATGTATGAATTGGTGCAGTACTAATTTTAATTATTTTTTACACTGTTTTGATTCCTGAGAGGACGATTAGAAAAGAATATTTATTTTTATCATCACTCACCACAGATGAATTTATCCAAGTATTGCATTTCATTGATAGATTCATAAGTGAATTCCCCATTGCCTTGTTTAAATGCTGATATAACTTCTTTGGCTAATTTTTCTTGCAATTCTGGGCAAAGAGCCATTTGATAAGCAGCGAACAAAAGTGTGGATTGCGTTGTATCATATCCTGCCATAATGAAAAGAATACTTTGAGCCACAATCACTTCATCATTCATCTCTTCCTTTTCCTTCATTTCTTCAATGGTTTGTGTATTCAACATGGCTTCTCTCTCGAAAATTTCAATTTCACTTTCATCAATTTTCCCAATTCGCCCATTTTTGACTTCCATCATTAATTGCAGGAAATCATCGCGTTTTATTCCTTTAGAGTCTCGCTCTCGTATAACATTCTTCACAACATTTGCAAAGAACTGCATCGCTTCTCCGTTCATTATGGTAATGCCCAATTTCTTCATAACGTTTGGAAATAATTTGGTTGCAAAAAATTTCATAATTAAAGTGAAACTGACAGTGAATCGAGTTTTCTGACCCATTTGCTCAAAAACGGAGTTTTTTTCTTTGAAAATATTTCCATCGATTCCGAATGCTGCGGTTGCAATAACATCCATTGTATATTTTCCACAAGCAAAACTCAAATCTGTATCACAGGAAGATGAATCAGGTATTTGCCCCTCTAGGAATTTCACGAGCTCTTTTGAAGAGGAATCAAAGATGCTGAACATTTTCTTGATTTTTCCGGTTGTAAAAGTTGGACTCATTTTTGATCGCAATTCTTTCCATTCATTTCCACCCAAGAAGAACAACATTTTTGTTAATAAGGGATTTGTACTTTCTAGTGGCATTTTTCTGCGATTCACAAAATGATCGAAATCTTTGATGAGAATGTGTTTGATTATTTCTAAATCATTTAAATACAAAAAGGGAAGTGATAATTCATGTCCACCAATAAATGTCACGTTATTGTCTTTGCAGTCCTGGCGCAGCCTTGTATCTATTTCTATCAAGGTTTTAGGTCTTAAGATGTTACTAATCAACTTTATGAACTCCAATTTTGCACTTTGCATCACAACACCTTTACTTGGCCAGTAGTTTTTATTTTTATAGTTCAGCTTAAATATCATTGCATATAACAGCCCCGTTAAGGTCAACGGGGCAAATATTACAAACAATACAATCCAACCTATCATTTTAAAGTTTTTTGAAAGTGCACCTTTTTTATTTGAAGATAATTATTGCAGGTGTGTGGAAATTAATGACTCTTAAAAATTATTGCAGGTCAAATTTGTAGTTCTTCATTTACATGTATCTAAATAGCTATGTGGTGTAAAAAATATTTACACTATATTATTTAAAAACAGAATGAGATTGATTGTGTGAAACTTTCAACTCAGCTGTCCAACTTGGTGGTATGTAGTTCCAATGGTATGAAGTATGAATGATGTTTGCTGGTTAAAACACCAATGTAATGCCATACCTTTAGTTCGTTTCGTACAATGCGGTTGAAACAGTGCAAAAACCCAATCCTACTATTTACTACGCAAAAAATTAATGTTTGTTCTGTATAACAAAGTAGGATACATGTTTGAAGAACTACCTACCTAATATTATGTGCTATGCATCACTCACACTACATTATTACTGCACTGTTTGTGAGAGAAAATGTATAATATGATTCATCGTCCTTCAGTTGAAACCACGGATATGGTCTGCAAGCACGTTAACCTTTAGTTGATTGGTAAGCTTTAGTATTATAGTGCTGATAGCAAAAATTCAATGTCTCACTCTCAACTTTCCTTTAATAAGGCAGAGCTGTTTGGTATATGTGTATTATTCATTCCGTCGGTCCGTCTGTTGTCCACAAAAGCTAGTGCCCAGGTGGTCAGAGGTTAAAACCACGATGATGTATTTAAGTACGTGTACATTCGTATTGTAAAAATTAAATAAAAATAACTCGGTAAATAGTATAGTAAATAAAATATATTTTTCATATGCAAAATGTATATATTATTTTGGCAGCAAAAAATTGGAATACAAATGTCCATTCCATTGCTTCCCTGAGGGCTAAATTTTCATGAACTCAATTAAATTATAACGGCCATACTTTTTGTGATGGACAAAATCTCAATATCAGTTATTATCCTTATTATATCTGTTGTAATATTTTATTATTGTTATGAGCGAGGTTATCGCATGCAAAAATAACCTTGTGCCATAGTCAAAAACGTATAGAGCAAAGAGTTTAATGCACCCTACCGTGAATATTAAAACCATTGTATCGATATGCATATATACCTAATGTACTTCGAAATTTAATTTAATTTGTCTCAAAATTTTAAAGCAAGTTATTTAAACATGTATGAACTACATGTTTAAGAGATTATTATTACTTGAATGTCAAAAGCAAACTAATTGTGCCTCTACTGACAGAATATAAATGTTTGAAAACTTTACGCTTGGTGGCAAAATAAAAAGTTCCCAAATATAATCTGGGTAATTGATACGATGTTATTCTTCGTAGATACAACTCGTTGTTAAAGTTGTTATCCTTAATGTGTACATGCCAGCTCTTTACAGTGCTTTTACTAGTGTGGTACAACATTGAACATATGTACAACAAAGCAATATTCGTTAGTAGCATTTCTAAACCAAACGAGGCGCATACTAAAATAATGCTGAAATCGAAATAGTGATAAAGTGCTATTATTAAATAATTACATGAAAAAACTATGCGTTTGATAACGAAGTGTGCATACAATATCATGACACAATAAGCTTCGTTCCCTATTTTGCACAGAATGGAGAGCGAATTAAAATACAAATGAATCCGTTGGAAGTCTCTACAGGAATCCCGTGTTTTGTAATTCTTCCCGTTCAGTCTATGAAGAAATTGAAGATCATTATATACATATAATACATATAATTATTATTTGTTACAAAAAATATGGGACAATTTAATGCTACTTCGAATTTACCTGATTTCTCTGAGTAGTTCACAAATCGTTAAAACCATGGACAATCCAATACCACAATGGAAAAACATAATTCCGAACACAATGTAAACGTTGTAAAGTAGAACAATTGTGGATGGAATTATGACGTAAAACTTGCTACAGAGTGAAGAAGGTAACATGGAAGAATAAACTGAAAATGACGACGGGTTTGTCAAACCAACTTGTATAAAGGCCAAAGGGTAGAGCATCATTATGACCAAAGTAATATTTCCAAATACTTCAACGGCAGATCTCTGTTTCAAGCATTCTTTTTTCCAGTACTTACCTATTGTTACAAATTATTACAATTATTCTACAATATTGTACTGTACTAACTGTACCATCTTAACTGAACCAAACATTATTTATGTTTTACCCTAACCGTACACTCACAAGGCTACAGTATCTTATCAGACCGGAACAAATAATTTAGAAATACGGACGAAAGGCAACGCAGAAAATGTTAATCCGTTACATTATTACACTTTGATTGTTTCACAAAATTTCACAAAATCATCAATACAATACAGTAATACAAATACGTAAACAGAATTTTATAAGAAATTGACGGATTTAGACAATTAGTAAAACATTATGCTGACTATTTGCCATTTGAGTCAAGTGTAATAAGTATTTTTTAAGTATTGCAATTTAACACGTATGAACAGGGCCGTAACAACCATAAGCCCGGCTAGGAGGAAATTGTTCTGACCCGGCCAGAGTCGTTGAATTAAAAATGCAATATACCTTATTGCTTAATTTGCCATAAAATTTCAAAAACTTGGAATTTTTTCATAAAATGAATAAAAATTAGTACGTAGCGCGAATTTTTTGCCATTTTATGTACTTTTCTAGTAAACAATGGGATTTCGGGGATGATAATGGTGATAATTTTTTCGGCCTGGCCAGAAAACAAACTAGTAGCAACAAAATTTTGATTGCGGTTTGCATCAACACAATGGTTTTGTGGGCAAAGTGCTATCGAAATTTTTGTGATCACTATATTTTGGTAAAAATTCAAATAATATCTAGTGTAAGATATTATTCTAGTACCTGGCCCGGTCACTTTGTGGCCCGGCCAGGAGGAGCTTCCTCCTCGTTCTTACACTGCATATGAAACATATTATAGTTTACCTATAATTCAAGTTTACTGCTAAAATGAATTTAAGCCATGGATTATTTAAAAATAATTGTTAATTTTTTTTAACAATCTAGCCTGTAGGTTGATGGGTTTTTGATTTGATTTGATGACTTTATTTACTTGATAACACATCGACAGCTCTAGGCTGATATCTCTCAGGTATCACAATAAATCCACCTCATCTATCAACTAAATAGCTAATGGGTAAGAACTAAGAACTGGTACTTATACTTTTAATTTACTGTTTACAGTAAATGCATTTTATGTATATGGTATAGTGTGACACAGAAATTGAGTAAGCAGTTAGCCAGGGCGTTCCTGTTCCCCAGTTGGGGAAGTGGAACCACTTCCGGTTTAATTTACTTAAACATCTTAATTTTATTTACATAACAATAAACAAGTGAACTTAAGTAGTGTTTATGATTGGAAAGAAAAATTGAGCTCTCCCTCATCCAAAAATAATTCGAAACGAATTATAACAGACCTGCATGCTTTTTGCAACTTGCTAATGAAATTTTCTGGAATTCTTCTGTAATTGTAGTTTACAGCTCTGCAAGTGCTTTGGGTTTGCGTTGATTTAGCTGTAACTGTTTCACGTAACTTTTTCACGACCTTTTTTGTAACTGAGATTTCTAGTAATTTCACTTGTTTATTGTTATGTAAAGCAATTTTTGAAGTTAAGTGAAATGAGAATCATTTCTTAACGGGAAGAGGTTTTTTACAGGCGCGTACCCAGGGGGGGTGCACCGGGTGCACGTGCACCCCCCAGAACGCTCAAAAATTAGGTTATTTTACCAAAAAATTCAAAATAATTCGCGCAAAGCACTATTTTGATGCATTTTAAGTTAGTTTTTACCTAATTAATAACGCTATTATGGAATAAATTGTATCTAATATACAGTTTTGCTCTCCCAATATTTAATTTCTATATAAAACCACTGCTGTGGTTTTATATAGAACTGCTGTGCTGTGCTGTGCACCCCCCAGCTTATGATCCTGGGTACGCGCCTGGGTTTTTAAATAATTCTAATTTTATATGAAGATAGAATATCGTTAAGGTGTTTACATCGATATACCACTTCCCAAATAGAGGAACAGAATTTTGTTAACTCAATTTCTTTGTCACCCTGAATAATAGCCAGAGTTGGGTAAATTACTTGATATTCAAATCACAAATTACATTTAGGATCGTCAAATTACAAATGTAATTCAATTACATTTAGGATCGTCAAATTACAAATGTAATTCAATTACATTTGTAAATTGCTGTCTCAAATTACAAATTACGTAATTCAATTACATTACAAATTACTAATGACATGATTAGCCAAATTGCGTGATACAATGTTTTTATATTATGAAATTATGATAATAAACACGTTGTAAGCTGTAATAGGTAACTATTTTATATTATTTTTGTTATACTCCGCAAGTAATATTAGAACAGAAGATGCATTTAAGTTAAAATTAAAAATATAACAATTTTATTAGTTTATTTACGTAACATGGGTCAAAGCAAAAATATATTATTAAGATTAATTGTGATTATAAATCACTTGCTTATAGTATTATTATAAAGTTGTAGCTAAACTACTAAAATGGGTGTACTTAAATTTAATTTCTCCAAGATTAAACCTTAACGAGTTAAAATTAAGCTGAGCCATAAAATGTATCAATGTACTATTGGGTGTTGCCTCTGAGTTTGAATCCATAGATTTGTACTTTACATGTGGATTAAAAATTTTCAGTTAACAAAAATCCCATGAATTTACTTTCTTTGCATAGCCTGCCTTATAATTCTTTGCCCAAAATCGTCATTTTTAGTCAATGTAATTTGTAATTTCTCAAGTAATTCAATTACATTTTCTCCTTCAATCGTCAAATTACAATTGTAATTTAATTACATTACTGTAATTCTATTATAAATTACATGTAATGTAATTTGTAATTTAATTACATTACTGTAATTCTATTATAAATTACATGTAATGTAATTTGTAATTTAATTACATTTAACTCAAAACTACATGTAATTTACCCAACCCTTTAGCTAAGTCTTTACTAGGCCCTTACCTCTGAACTGAATACTGAACCGCATGAAGGAGTTAACCAGTGAGTTGTAAACTTTTAAATTGATCAAGGTTGACTGTTGAGTGATACAACCAAGGAATGTTCCACAGGCAATGATTGAACATAAAGCGTAACTCGACGTGTTTTCACTAAGAAATTTTACATCATAAAAATAGCCATGAATGAGTCTGCTGCACAAGTAAATTGTGTATAGATGCAAGGAGGCAATAGACGTGTACCATTTGAGTTTGGAAATTTTGGTTCTTGTGATAAACAATCCGTTTTTCTTTTCATCCCAAATGTAGGGAATGCAGCCAATAAAACTGCACCAATTGACGATAGAATGGAAGACGATGACTGCTTGAGATCTCATTTTCAAATAAAGATTTTCCAATTTAAAGGGGCAAATATACAACTCAGACTCTAACTAAAATCGATACACAAATGGACGTAAAGTAGCGAACTATTATTTAAATAGTCGCAGTAGAAATAATGTTATTGTTAACACTATAAATAGTAAAAATGTCCTCATATTATAATAAATGTAGGTTTTCTGGTGCAGGGCCGTATCTAGGATTTGGTTTTGGGTGTACCTATCAATGTAAATTTTTTATTATAAATGAAAATTTGAGACAATATCAACCTAAAAAGTATCAATTCGCGCGTAACGCTATTTTTTTTAATTTTTGGCACTTTTACGGTAAAATAACTTCATTTTTTCGGGGTTTCGAGAGAGGCATGTGTTATGATACCCTGCCCCTAGATATAGCCTTGACGGCCGGTTGATTATTATTTGGTTAAAAATTGCTCATATATGGAATTAGCATAATATAAATGTCTTAAAAAGTGGAAATTGGTCTAGCAATTGTACAATTGTTAAATTGTACAACAATGTACAATGTCCTAGACTGGACCAAGCGAAAGGTGATTAACTGATTATGCAATGTCAGTTATGTTTTAATCCATTTTAATGTGTTGATAGAAGCATAATATTTTATTTCTATAATTTGTATTAGATGCGTACACCTGGAATATTGTAGATAGTCCCAGAGCAATTTTGGCTCTTAAAAAGTTAATTTTCAAATCAAGGTCCGAAAAAAATGGATTTTGGACGGGTTTTAAATTTTGAACAAGTAATATAAGCGACAAAAAATATTACTTTTTGATGTACGGGATTCAATAAGATTAACATAAGTGTCATCTTGAGATCAGCTAATGCTCTAACACAAATGTGACCCTAAATGTCCGCTTTAGCACCAAAATTTTTGATTATCTCAATTTGAGTACTTTCTGATACCCTGACTTTAATGAAGATAGTCAAAATTAAATACGGTACCATCTTGCACCAACTGGTGGGCATACCCCGGCGCAGACATCGTACACCACACCACACCACACTCAAAGTGTACCAACACTTTGTACACCCTACTACACTACACTCAGAGTGTAGTAGGATATTGTACACCCAACTACACTTACACTCTAAGTGTACTGAGGTTTACAC
>JAQFYB010005581.1:0-13745 GCA_034694085.1 Pogonognathellus longicornis | reverse complement strand
GCGTAGCGTAGCAAGTAGCTACTAAGTAGCGTAGCGTAGCAAGTAGCTACTAAGTAGCGTAGCGTAGCAAGTAGCTACTAAGTAGCGTAGCGTAGCAAGTAGCTATTAAGTAGCGTGGCGTAGCAAGTTGCTACTAAGTAGCTACATAGACCATGCTGGTTTCCCGTAGGAATATCGCGGCGATAACCAAAATGCGAAAACATTTCGAATTCCATCCCAAAACGTAGCATCATTTTTACATTTATATGCGCACATAAGCCAAGTACGGCTAATTCCGCTTGTATTCATAATAGTGCGTCTGTGGCAAAGTGGCTAAAGTAGGTGGTTGAATCAAATCCCGCTCCTTTCTCTTTTTGCTTCGTGTTCATTCGAGAGCGTAGCTGCGGCGTAGGCTCATTCGCATTGACATAGACACGTTCGTAGAAGCTACGGCGATGCTACCTCGACGTAACTTGAAGCTACGCCGCGCGTAGCTACGACGATGGAATTGCTTCTAATTTACCTACCTGGGGTTTAATACCTTCTGAGCTTACAGTTATTATGACGATTAATCAGTGAAATAATAGATACTTGCAAAGTAATATGATCGGAACAATCAAAATAGATAAAATGATGGATGTAAATTATTAGACTTACAAAGTAACGTTATATGATCTGAACAATAATTGTGTAATGTTGTCTTTCTGATTTAACTAGTGCGTTAAACAAAAATTAACTACGCAGCAAAATGCGTTTAGGCAATTCTAAATATTGTGAATAAAAGAACGTTCGATTTTGGCCAGAGCCACGAACTTGATCGACAAAATGAATTGACACCTCTTGGTATTAGTCAGAAATTATATAACGTATTACTGGGATAGGGAGTAAATGGCTAATCAATTGTATCAGTTTTTCTCAATATTGAGGGTTTCAGTGTTCAGTGGGGTAGTAAAACAAATTAGTCGTACAATACATGCTCAGTTGGACAGAGCAAAAACAAACAAAATTGAGTAGGAAGTTTAGGAAAGGATATGTATGTATGTGAAATTATATAGACTTGAATGAAATGAGAAAAAAGAAATAAGCGATTGAAGTATGTAGTATATCCTGGTTGTTGAATAGTCTGTTGAATCATTAGAGAACCCTCCTCGTCTTTTTTCCACTTTAACTGATTTGAATAACCCAAAGAATCGTAGCAGGAATTCCCCGAATTCGGATAGAAACCCGAAAATTCGGTTCGAATGGACCACTGCTAGATATTAACTGATTCTATGTTTCTGGTTCAATAATGGGAATAAAATAAATACTCTAACTGTTGGAAATTTCGGACAAGCAAGAGCGTTTATTGTAAAAGTAAAATAAGCGTCCGTGTACGACGTACGTGACTGACGAATCACTGCTAACACACTTATTTTTTATAAACTAGGTGTAGTGGTATTTGGTTTGAATTTGGAATGGAAAAAGAATGATGAATTCAGCGAAGAAAATAAAGTCTGTATGATGGGTGAAATGAATTTGTTGGGACAGGATGTTTAAGAATAACCTAATACTCAATAACATCATCAATAAAAGGCATACATCAATAACATGTGATAGGAATACGTCAATAAACTAATAAGCTAATAAAAGGAATCCCGAAAATCTGGGACAAATGATGGCATGCATCTTAAGTTTCAGGTACATGCATGTGTACAATAACAATGTCATAAAATGCTACAATATGCTAAAATCTTACTTTTGATTCCGGCAAAAATTAAATCCATCAGTGAACTGGATGAAAAGGTGTAACTTCGTAGAGAGTATATAACTTCAGTGGGCAAAAATGGTTTGTTTGAAATATATAGTCGTGATGAAAAAATGTCTTTTAAGGAAGCTAATTCTGTAGTTACTGGTCGTGCTCAAAGCATCAAAACGTCCAGCGGAAAAGATATTGCGGAAAAGATAAATATGCAAGGTGTGCTGTACTTTATATTATGAACTTTGTAGTCACGAGTGAGATTTATGACATAATTTTTTGGGATACCATAGTGTTTAGGATGAATTTAATAGAAGATTCCTCGAGGAAAACTATTTTTAAGACGTACGGAAATTCATTAAATTGGCAGTTTGGAAGGGCTGTGTTGCTAGCATGACCTGTTTTGTCAAACAGTGCTATGCACCAAGACGATAGCTCTAATGAAACATAAATATGTTTTTAACCCACAGTTCAAAACTGTGGATTGTTGTAGAGTTTTATGAAAATGCTCGGTTAGAGAGCCTTGCAATGAAGCAATATAATAAGCTTCTCTGCAAACAAACATTGAGTGTTTGTCTGGATTTCTTAAATAATACCCACATAGATTATAAACTGATTTTGCAGACCCGATTATAGTTTGTGTACATGGGACCTTCCGTGTATCAACAATTCCTAAACTGTGGAACTGCAGCAGGTAGCTGTACTTGGGCTATTGCAGCCAATTTAGTTTAGTATATAAGCCAAAGGTGTAAGACATGTTTCATGTACAGAAGATAACAGATACGGATTTTATACTGAAACGAGTTCATCTGATATTGGTAAGACTAGTAGCAGTATTTATAGATCTCCTAAGAATCATATGTACAAAGGCAAGCGACAATATACTTGGCACAGGGGAATAGTTAGAGAAATTGATTTGGATTGGGTAAAAGAATGTGCCAACTGTAGTAGGACTATGCCTCATAAAAATAATAACAATATTCCAGAATATCCAACAATATCCCAAAATTTACAAATATATCTTACAATATCCCAGAATATACAACAAAATCCCAGAATACAATGGAATACCCCGGGATAATTTCGGATATTTTGGAACTTAACAACACTTTATAGATTTCATCATAACTTTACCGTGCAATCTGCAAGCAGCTTAGTCATGCTCGTCGCAGTACGTCCAATAGGTGATAGAGTTTGTTGTCTGCTGTTCAATCTATGCAACACAATTAATAGTGGTATGGATTGAACTCCACCAGTTTGAAAAATATTAGTACCTATGACTGACATATTGCCCACTCTTACAATTCTGCGTACAATATCTTGAATGGTGAATGTTGATTGCTCGACCATGTCCATAGTTACCATGCTGCTTTGGTGTTTGCAGATGCGTTATAAGAATGAACAGTCGCCTTCCAAGTTTTAATGTTGAATAAAAATGTGTGCCGAAAAGTTGAATTAGTTGAAAGTACTGCTTTTCTTTTCCTTCGTGTTTATGTGGCAACGCGGGAAGCATTTTCATAAGTGACTCACCAGCTCTTAAGGTTTTTGTTGATAACTATCTCAGTATCTTGCTTTACGAAACTAGAGACCTGCAAGAAAACCATTCAAATACTATTTCTATTTGAATAAAACTACCCTCATTACTTCGTATAAATTTCCCTCATAAAATAAATCATTGTAAAGTGAGTTGGGAAATCCAATAAGATCAGAAATATATAGCAGAGCAGAAAGACGTGCTGAAAGTTTTTATTAACTCTCTTCCATTTACCAATAACGCTTACAACCTAATTATGGTAATTCGTTTAATTTGACAACCGCTTGAATATTGCAATATAACAATAATATACCAGTAGATATTAATACCAATTTATCGATGAAATTCTGGGAAAGGGGTGGGGGTTACCGGGGAGGCTTCCCCAGAATTGCATTGATAAACAATAATAATAATAAATATTTTTACCTAATTTTTGTTTTAAAATTAATACTGTATTTTATTTTCACTCTTTTAGATTTGAATCTGAAAAAAGCTGAAAAACAATATTAAATATAAAACAAAATAAGGTAATATTGGTGTTGTTGTGTCTTATGTGTGTTTAAGTACCTTCGCGTGCAATGGTAGTTTCCTATGTAAAATCTGCTTCCGTGAAGGGAAATTCATTTCGTCGTTCGTTCATTCATTCGTTGAGAATTTAGTACTCACTTATTCCAATTCGCCTAGGCGAAGAGAATTTGCCTGCCCCGAGCGAAATTTACATTTTTTCATGCACACCCTGCGTGAAATGAAGGTACATCCTGAGTGAAAAGCTTGGAGAATAATTTAGCTTTTTGTGTTGTTTGATTTTTGTTTCCATGGTTACAAAATGCATCAGATGATACAAGCGACTCGATAAAAAATTCGACTTGAATAATTGCTTACTACCTCCTGAAAAGATTGTGAATGAAATGGTAGGAATCTGAATTACTTTTTGCTGGTTATATTTTTCACGCGGTTTGTGCAGTGAAAATTTTGCAAATGAATTTCATATTATAATATTCTGTGGTACCTTATAGTGGAAACATACTGAATTTTAATACTCTCATTGAATTCGGTACATCAAGTAGTACCAAGATTATTAATATCAAATTTTTTGGCGATCATTAACATTTAGGGTCACATTTTGGTACCAGATGGTATCTTACAATGGTACCAAACTGAATTTTAAATACTGTCATTGAATTCAGCACATTTACAAGTATGAAACACAATTTTTTTGATTTTTCAACTTGTTTTGTACTGTTTGGAATTTATGCCTACGTCAAATATGGCTGGGTCTCAATTAATGTTTTAACGGTCTCTACTGGGACTGGGATGATAACAAATGGGGGGGGGGGCGAGAATACAAACACTTCAAATTATGAAAATCTTAATATGCACTTTCTTATTAAATAATTATATCTAACCCACTTGATTATTTATGATATTTGTAAACAAATTCATAACAAACTAATATTACGAAAATTAATCATTACTAGTTAATTTGAAAATGGGCAGGGCCGTAACCAGGATTTTTAGGAATGGAATTATATTGTTGTATCTTCACTTTAATATAATATATAATATCTTCGCTTCGATATTTTATATTTCAAATATAGGAGAGATATAATGGGATTTTTAATATAATAATAACGGGAACTCTCACAAACAATAAGTCGTGATTGAATTAACACTTCCTTGCTGCATTCTACCGGCGGAGAAAACAAACAGTTTATTTTATCCGTCGGTAGCATGCAGTGAGCAAGTCACGACTTAATGTCTATGAGACAGTCCGTGATTGAGTTAAAGCTTCCTCAATGCACCCTACCGGGGAGAAATGTGTACTGATTTATTTTTACCTATATATTTATAGGTATATGTGTAGGTGACTTCAGGTGAGACTGTAGTGCAGTGCAGGTGTTGGTGAATTCAGCACTGCACTACTGTCTCAACTATTACCCGTCTCCTCCCCTCATTCCCGTTTCCCTCCAATTGTTTTGGATGTGTATGTGTGGTAGAATAGTTAATTAAAAACCGTTCTACTACATTCTATATTGTTTTATAATTAACACTGTATTTTATTTTATTTTCCGGTTCAATGATGTTTTATAAAACTAATTATAAAACAAAAAAAGGTAAAATATTTATTAATAATATTATTTATCGATACAATTCTGGGGAAGCCCCTCTCTGGGAAAACCCCCTTTCCCCAGATTTACATCGATAAATTGTTATCAATATCTACTTATAACATATATAATATTACCTCATGTTTTCATATCACCAATTCTGCATATGGATATGGTATCGAATTGTTGTGAATGTCTCTACGCTCATCTGTGCACGCCGGTTGAAACAGCATGGACATATTGTCAACTTTCTCAGAAAAATAATATTCTGACCCTACGGGTCGTATTCCATGTTGTATATTGATATTGCCAAGGATTAGGTCGGATTAGAATTATTTAGTAAGTATGATTGACGTTTATTGGAAGCACAATCAAATGTATTACCGATAAGATTTGAGAGATAAGAGTTGATTTTTCTTAAACTAAAGCAGTCATTTGTCGGTCATATAACGGTTTGAAAATACAAACGTTTTAATTATGACAAAACGTATTTTTAATATGTTATAGGCCGGAAGACACATTAAAAGGTCTTAAAATTAAAATGACCCCTGGTTTTATTGGATATCTTCTCAATCCAGTTTTGTTTCCAGGTAATCTATCAGGAATATGCGAGGTCATTCAAAAGTTTTTATGACCTAATTGCAAGGCACCATACCTTGATGGATTTCTGGATGTCGTATGTTCATTCATCGCATGCAATTCTATCAATATTTGATCACGATATTGGTCGAGTGGATTTTAGCTTTTGTGGAATTTCTAACCCATTTTGAAATGAAATATAATGCAACTATATTTATCCCTTTCGTCGTATCTTTATTTTCAGATGGTAAGCTTTGTGCAACAAGAATATACCGCGACAAAATTTAGTAAAATTAGACCGGGTGACAATGCACAATATCAATATCAATACCTTCCCGATTCATATATTGGGAATGAAAATACATACCAATTTTTTGTAAGTCAATGGGTCTGTATATGCGGCAAATGCAGTTTTAGGGGGTCGGTAACGGTTGGTACTGAACCACTATCCATACATTGTACGCCGTTACCTACGATCCAGTCGAGAATGAACAAACAAATTGTTCGAAGATGGAAAAATATTGTAGTTTGCTTGAGGAAAGCTATATAGATGTAGACTCCGTATGGGGAGAAATAGCTTAATATTTTGGCGACCAGCTTTCTTCAATGCGTTTTCGTTGCGATCGGCCTGGAGCTATTTTGGTGCTATTTGAAATTGGAGGTCACTTTTGTGTACCAGTTGGTACCCCAAAGTGGTGCCATAATGAATTGTAATTATTTTTATTGGATTCAGAGTATTTACTAGCACCTTACTTGTTATTTTCAATGTTTTTGATGCTATTTGAAATTTTTGGTCACTTGTGGATGCCAATTGGTATTCCAAAGTGGTACCACAATGAATTTTAATTGTGTTTATTGGGTTCAAAACATTGAAAAGCACCACAGTGGTTCTACATTTTATATTTTCCTAATAAAGTTGTAATCGGTATGTAAAGGGTTAATAATCATAATACTGTGTGGTCTACTGTACTAGCTCATGTATAAAAATATGTAAGGTGAAAAATCAAGCTTGAATTGTAATAATTTTTTTAAATAGTCATTCAACTCATTACGTTTTGAAAAAATTATGTCAGATAGAGAA
Organism: Pogonognathellus longicornis; assembly: GCA_034694085.1. Lineage (NCBI taxonomy): Eukaryota > Metazoa > Arthropoda > Collembola > Entomobryomorpha > Tomoceridae > Pogonognathellus > Pogonognathellus longicornis. The sequence goes on along the minus strand of JAQFYB010005581.1, from coordinate 6,729 downwards.
TTTAATTCTCTATCTGATACGATGTTAGGTGAAATTTAGAGGTTGGGACCTATGTGGACTACAGTCGCTCAGAGACTCACATATTTGACATTTATTTTAAATCCTAACTCTTTCAGGTTCATGAGATTTATATTTTTAAAAACTGCGTCTCATTTATGAAACACCCTGTATGTTTATGCATGGGCCATGTGCACATTGTCACCTGGTTGCAGCATGACTTATAAATTTGCAATCAAAAGGAAAACAAAAACTGCAGACAATAAAGTTGACAATTAAACGTACAAACATAATGACTATTTTTAGACCCTCTGACACGTTACACCACTACAATTCTTTTCAAAGTAAGCGACAAATAGGAGGACAAAAGTAGAGAATCTATGAAGGAGTGTTGAAAAGCTATTCATGCATCTGTGTTGCGAAGAATAGTTTCATATGTTGTTCGTTTGGGGATCCAAAAACAGATAAAGTAGCAAGAGAGAAAGAAAATCTTACTAAATTCCAGAATCATCAAATTTTAATACAAGCACGAGAAGAGTAAACTCACTGTTTTCTTTCGTTTATATCAAAAATGAAATTATATTATGCAATGCACATACAATAATGTTGGACGAAATGGTGTTATAAAAGAATAATTATCTACGGAAACTGTGATAATAATTACTGTATGGGTTTGGTTTACATCTTAAATGCACTAAATTGTAACTGCAATAATATTTGTACATTTGTAAAATCAAATAATTTGTAAGTAGACTTTACAAGAAGCAGATAAACATAAGGATGTTTTGCAAGATTTGATATGGGAGAAACAATCGATGAACCAACTTGAACGTCTAAATTGCAAATCGTCTGCAGACGTTGTAGCATACATTCAAAAAATTAGTGTCTATTCGTTCACTGTTTCTATATACACAGAAGGTCAAACATCACTTCTGAATCGCATATTAAAATGGAACCCCAATGCAACTTTGCATTCAGATGCTACAGGTAAAAGCTATTAAATATAATTTAAATATGTCATTCAAACTTTATCTGAAATAATGAAACACATGCTTCTCAGGTAAAGTATATAAAAACTTGCCCACTATATACGGAAACAAGCCCATCCAACGATCAGTCAACGGTTGCATCGACTGGAATTTTGCATGCTTTCTTCTCGAGGTAAACATAACTCACAAAACATTTGAATGCAAAATTGCAAAAGTTTAAAGACAATATGTAATATTGCAGATTTCGTTAAAGGTATGCGAACCGACGATTAAGGCGGTGTGAAAGCGACGAAGGTCTAGCAATTATATCAGCTATGTGCCAAAGCTTGGAAATTGGGCAATTAATTGCGTATATGCGAGAGGCATGTAAAGCTTTAGATATATCCTAGGGGATGTATTACGTACTTCATATATGCAGGTAAATCAAGTATTTATTTATCTGGTTTATCTCGTATATTATATGGCGTATCTAGTGTAGTCTATGCTAGGTGCAAGACATTACAACAATTGTTTGACAGGAAACATGATCAAACGTTCTTGCTGATTAATATCAAAACTTAATACGGCAAAAAACGGGAAAATGGCGACCTATTGAAGAAATGAGTCTACAGGTTTTTGAATACTAATGATTTGTATAACTTTTGAAGTCAATTGAATGAAGTTGTTTTAGTCTGTGAGGGAGAACGTTTGACAAACACCGTGAAGAAAGCAATTCATATCGGGGTTGAAAGTCCGGGAGATATGGAACATTTACTGAAAAATAACGGGAACGGAAATATCTAATTCCGTATGGAAAAATACGAAAAATTACGGAAAACACGGAAAATTACGGAAAAACACGGATATTGCAAAATTGAAAAAAGTAAAATCTAATATTGGAATGCTAATTAAATGTTGTGTTTATTGAAATCTCATATTGTAAAGCTTAAATGCTTTATATAACCTTTTCCCGTGTAAATAGTGCGTATATTTTGTGTATTTTGGAATTTTCCATATTTTTACGTATTTCCGTATTTTTACGTATTTATCCATATTAGACATGCTTACGTTCCTGGAAATGCCAACCCTGATTCATATAATAGACGAGGAAAGAGCGACAATAAGGACAGGTTAAAATATATTAACAATGTTGTAGTATATTATTGTTGCAGTACATTTGTGTTGATCTAGTTAATGAAATGTACTATTGTTTTGATAGTTAATAAGCCATGGAGGAAAATTAAACTAGACTAAATTTATCCACCAAACTACTATTTTATTTCCAATCACCTTTTGGATTTTTTGCTCATTTCCGCTGCATGCATTTCAAAATATCATTACCAGAATATATGTCCGAACGGTTGGAATTGCTATATTTTAAAAAACTATCTACGACAAGTAATGCAACTGCCCATATAGTTTTACTGTTTTTAAGTCAGGCGATGCTGGCTCTTCAGAAATAAATCATCTGTCATGTCTGCAAAGAGGAATACAATGGTAGCCATACCTGCAAAACATGTTTCAAAAGTGTACATGCAATTTGTGGAGTCGCTTGTGAAGACGAGGATGGGTACGGGGAAAAGGTATGTACATATACATAAAGCAAATGTAGTTAAAAAATGTGATAAAGAGGTCTAAAAAGGTTGATAATCGAAATTTAAAGAATTTCGGTTGTAAATGCGTTCAAATTTGTTTCTTTTTACGAAATGTGCTCTCATTGGCATTTATTAAATGTTGGTCATGATTAATTGTAGAACATTGTGTTAGTGTTGTCGAAGTAGATTCGTATTTTTGCACATATAGCCAACCGGTTAGTGCGTCAATTCATAATATGACAATATCGCATGCATAATGTGTCATTGTGGTGTAGGTGACATGTTACAACTGCAAGCCTGACATCGGTAAAAGATCATTTGAAAATGACACCGATGGTTCATTACGACGTCCAGGGAGTATTGCATTACAGCTTCATGTATTAATAACATAAATCAAGCAGTAAATGTTAAATGTCATAATCGGTTTATTACAGATGAAAAAGATTGCTTTGTCTGTGGAGACGAATTAGATGGTAGGGGAGATAAATTGTGCATTGGTTGTGGCAATGAAATCCACTGTACTTGCGACATTTGCTTGAATCGAGTAAAATTTTTTCTAATATATATCAAATATATATAATGACATTTTGTGACTTTCGTTCAACCGTTTGACCTCTTTAGGAATTTAATTGCTATGTATACAGACGCAACGAAATTCAGCAACATTAACGAGAATTTACATTGAAATACCCCAACTTAGATTTTATATACTTATTAACAACCAATTTTGTTTTTCATAAATAATTTACATATGTAAATGGTAAAGGTATATGATAATAAACATGAACAGTATATTGTTGCAAAAATATTATTTACGGATAGTTTATAAACAATAAACTTATCATTGGAGTTTCAAACTAAACTTCCAACTCAGACACAGTGACATGGTTAGTTTATGCAAATGCTATAGTGTACCTGCGCTGGGGCTGCAATAATGAATAATACACCAATTAAAAAACCCTTTCTGTTTGAAAAGTGTCAACTAAATATATTTGAGACAGTTGGAAACTAGCCTACAGTCCATCGCTACGTAATGAGCATACACAAATCTCTACCATACAACTCACAGCTGATTTCAAAAATCTCGTTTTTTGAAAAAACTAGAAAGGTGTAAAAGGATAATTCTTTTTAGGGTAATAATAGAAGGTAATTGAAATAATTTAGTACCTTAGTTATAATTTGTGCAACCCCTATATGGGGTACAATCGCCAATAGAATATGTTTCAGTCCAAAAAGCTATTTTAGGTCATAAAAACGAAACTCAATCAGTTTTTTTATATTTTTAATAGGTTTCTTTCAACAAAATGAAGGTTCACTTTTTTGGAAATTTTCATTTTCAATATGTAAGTCAGTAAAAATTTAAAAAAATTATTAAATTTGACACATTTTTTAAAAATTCGGTTTTGACTCGATTAACACCATTATAATTTTAAAAATTTCTCTGGCCAAAACTTTAGGTTAATTTTACCCCACGAGGCGGCTATTAGCACTAGATCAGCAAATGTAAGTTATATCTCACATAATTATATGGATTTATGTATAAATTTATTTTACTTGTATAGATTTATTTATACATAAATCCATATAATTATGTGAGACTAGACTTACATTTGCTGATCTAGTGCTAATAGCCGCCTCCTGGGGAAAAATTAAGCAGTTTTTTCTCTTTCAAGCCAATGACGGCAGAAAAATGTTTGAAAACAATTAAAATCAATTTTTTTATTTTAGGCTAAAATTTTCAAAATTTGATTATTTTTTTGACCCACTTACAAGTCGAAATGAAAATTTTCCACAAAAGGAACGTTTTGGAGTGACTTTTGGGAGCGCTGGAATCGAGCGAATGGAACGATGGAAGCGCCAATTTCGCGGTGTAGAACGATGGGAGCGCCAATTTTGCGGTGTACAACGATGGGAGCGCCATTTTCGCGGTGTAGAACGATGGAAGCGCCAATTTCGCGGTGTAGAACGATGGGAGGGCCAATTTCGCGGTGTGGAACGATGGCAGCGCCAACTTCGCGGTGTAGAACCATGGGAGCGGTAAGTTCGCGGTGTCGGGCGATGGCAGCGCCAACTTCGCGGTGTGGGACGATGGCAGCGCCAACTTCGCGGTGTGGGGCGATGGCAGCGCCAACTTCGCGATGTGGGGCGATGGCAGCGCCAACTTCGCGGTGTGGGGCGATGGCAGCGCCAACTTCTCGGTGTGGGGCGATGGCAGCGCCAACTTCGCGGTGTGGGACGATGGCAGCGCCAACTTAGCACTTTTTGGAGCAATGGGAGCGCCAACTTCGCACCCGCGAAAGACTACTACATAGGAGAAATACAATATCAACGACTAGGAATGTTACTGCAATAGATTCTTGATCATTTGGCGCAATGACGACTTTCTGCTCAAATTGTATTGAATAATCTAAAATCACATAATATTTATTATTGAAATATTAAAATTAAGTACCCAATCATTAAATGATTTAAATTAATTGTTTTCATTTTTATACACTTATTTTTAATTCTCTCCAAGACCAAGATTCGCAAGACCAAAATATATACTATTTTTTGTAGATCGGTTTATTTCGAAGCGGTTGTTCACTAATTTTGTAATATGTTGTCAGAGATTGATTATTACTTTCATTTGGAACAGTGTAATAGATTTCAGTGCGAAATTCCCACCACCTTGGCAAATTGTATAGCACAGAAAACAGAATGACAATTACAATGGTATTATAGCACTGTTCTTTTAGTAGGTTTTGAAGAAACGGAGTCATGACGCAGCACTGAAAAAAGATTGATTGAAAAGAATACTGTCAAGTACGTCGTTGTATATAGTGGATGCTTAAAGATTCAAAAACATTTTTTTCATTTTTCACATAAAACTAGAAAACATCTCGAAATGCTTTAACTGATTTGGCTGTGATAATAAAGTTTTTTTTAAATTTGGATTCGTTTGCTTACCAATAAAATCAATTGTATGCATTTCTGGTCCAATGATTGGTAAAATGATATTTGTGTACCCTTTTACAATGTCGAGAAAGTGAAACATGGACGGAATGCCTGAGAAAAATACTTTTGTTGTAAATACACTGTGTCACAAATTGTGAGTGCCTGGGTCACCCTGTTCTTTAAGGTCAAAGTTTGCATTTTAGTCACTTTTTCAAATGCATATGGCTGTAAATAGGGCTGCTTAATCGCTTGCTATCCGCTTCTTAGTCGCCCCGCTTCCTATCCGCTTCTTAGTCGCCCCGCTTCCTATCCGCTTCTTAGTCGCCCCGCTTCCTATCCGCTCCGCTTCTTATTCGCTCCGCTCCTTATTCGCTTGAGCGACTAAGCCAGGCCATTGCTCAGTGCTGTAACAACATTGGGTGGTAAATGTACTTTTGTAAAAATAATCGAATGATGTTCAAAATTGCAATATTTTCGCTCAAGTCATGTTGTTTAGATAAAATTAGGATATTTTGAACCAAGTCAGGTTATTAGCACAATATTTGGATATTTTGGGCCAAATTAGGTTATTTGCATAATATGCGGCCTTTACTTTTTTATGATTAGAGGCAATCAAATCCCCTTGTTCAAGAATGCTTTGAAAAACCATAAAGTTTACATTTGCTCTAATTTTCTTTAACCTGTAAATTATATTCAAAGAAAGAGAAACGAGAAAACCACTATCAAGAATAGAAAGCCACGTTCCTAAATCAAACGAAGAAAAGCAGCCTCTAAAAGAACTGCCAGAACGGCTTTTAATTCCGTCACAAGTCACAAATTTAAAAGTCTCCGATTTCATTACAAAATTCTGTGTAACTGATTTAAACTTGACTAAAGGATGTATATTATACCTTTTATAATATCGTACTAGGGTGTGCTCTATCATCATAGTGACATTTGGTTCGAATTCCTTGAACAGGGCATAGTCAATATCGCAATGCGTTTGATTATGGAAACTCTTGAAATTCTGTTTATTATTCGCTTTTAGAATTTCTGAATGTTGCATTTCTTTATGTTTAAGTTCTTCAAGTGAAATCCACGAGGATGAACATTAACATTTTCCTGCATTTTGAATTGACTTTGCAAATTTTCTTAAATGAAGGGAAAAAAATCATCAATCATAAAATCAAATCTTTATAGTCAAACTGATTTCAAACATTTACTGTCTGGTCTCCCAATCAGGACTCCCAACA
>JAQFYB010005580.1:0-13747 GCA_034694085.1 Pogonognathellus longicornis | reverse complement strand
TGACGAACGATACTGTTACTCCAACTGTTACTCATACCCATAGGTATGCTTACCTTCTATTAAAAATTCTGCCCTGCAACAGACGAACTTGTACGTTAAGCAGGGCTGAGCAAGATACTTGTATTTAAGATACAAATGTATCTAAGATAAGTATCTAAGATACTTTATATCTGACAATTTTAACCATAGAATTGGACAAGAAGTTATAGAAAAAAATGATTTCCTATTACCCAGGCAACCAGTTTCACCACATCGATATCTAAAACAGATGCCAACACAAAGAATAGCATTGCCAATTTCGGAGGGGGGAAGGGGGAGGGGTGGACTGAAGGGTACGACCCCTCCCCCCACAATTTTTTGACTTAAAATACAAGATTTTACACAGGTCTCTCCCAAAGTCGCACAAATGAGTTATCTTTGCAAAATGCATATAATTTTCTAAACTAAATAAAAACCAAACCCCCCATAAATTCATCTAATTTTTAGTATAGATTATTGGCCTCATAAGGCTCTATCGAAGGGCACCGAGACACCTCCCAACACTTTTCAAAAAAGAGAGTTATTAAATTTCAAAATTTTGGCAAACTTTAATACACGAAAAATTCTATGCTAAATAAAAACCAAGCCCCTCCATAAATTCATCTAATTTTTAGCACACAATGTAACCCTTACTAGGGCCTATCGAATGGCACCGAGAAATCTCCCGACACATTTCAAAAAAGAGAGTTATTAAATTTCAAAATTTTTGCAAACTTTAATGCATGCAATTTTCTATGCTAAATAAAAACCAAACCCCTCAATAAATTCATCTACTTTTTAGCATAGATTGTAGGCCTCATAAGGCTCTATCGAATGGCACCGAGAAACCTCCCGAAACGCATAGAAAATTACATCCATTAAAGTTTGCCAAAATTTTGAAATTTAATAACTCTTTTTTGAAAAGTGTCGGGAGATTTCTCGGTGCCATTCGATAGGCCCTAGTAAGGGTTACATTGTTTGCTAAAAGTTAGATGAATTTATCGATGGGTTTGATTTTTATTTAGCATAGAAAATTGCATGCAGTAAAGTTTGCAAAAATTTTGAAATTAAATAACTCTCATATTTGAAGTGTCGGAAGATTTCGTGGTGCCCTTCGATAGAGCCTTAGCAGGCCTACAATCTATGCTAAAAATTAGATGAATTTATTGAGGGGTTTGGTTTTTATTTAGCATAGAAAATTGCGTGTAATAAAGTTTGCCAAAATTTTGAAATGTAATAAATCTCTTTTTTGAAAATTTTCGGGAGGTTTCTTGGTGGCATTCGATAGGCCCTAGTAATGGTTACATTGTGTGCTAAAAATTAGATGAATTTATCAGGGGGTTTGGTTTTTATTTAGTTTAGAAAATTATACGCATTTTGCAAAATAACTCATTTGTGCGACTTTGGGAGAGACCTGTGTAAAATCTTGTGTATTTGAAGTCAAAAAATTGTGAGGGGGTCCACCCTCCCTCCGAAATTGACAATGCTATTCTTTATGTGTTGGCATATGTTTGGGATATCGGTGTGGTGACACTGGTTGCCTGGGTAATAGGAAATCATTTTTTTTCTATAAGTTCACGCTAGTTAGAATTGGACACTTGACACACTTGTACAACTCTTATACATTCTCTCTGAACGAGCTAATGCATTTTTTTTGTAATATTTCTTAAGGCCCCTATGAATTCATGTGCAAAGTTAGAACCAATTATGTCTATTATTTCTTTTGCTGTATCGAATCTGAGCAGACAGACAGTGCAATGACATATTCTAATTAGTAAAGGTATCTCCGAAACACCAAAAATATACAATATAATAATTAACGTTTTTATGTTGAGACCTTAATAATTTGAGAAATATGAATTTAAAATTTTCGATGAAAAGATTGCACAAAAGACTCAGTGTAGACTATTTAGATTAGTAATGTAATAGTTTCTACCTCGAATTTCCCAGAATTGACTATTGGCTGTAACTGTAAAATCTGTTATTTCTCTATATAAATAGGAAAATGATTTACACTATTTCCACATGAATTAAAAGAAAGCTTAAAAATATCTAGTGTAACTTCAAGTTTCGTGCGACCTTGTGCGGGGGCACGGTCCGCACACCCCAATTGGAGGCCCTGGCCCTGCGCTACGGTGTATTTCGAAAAATGGCTACGTATTTATTATACCCGAATGGTCTTTTCCCTTGCCATGCCAGGCTGGTTTAAAAAAGGTAATTTAATTAGCTCAAGCATTTCGTATCTTCGTATGAGTTCATTCAGTCAGCCTGAAGGAAGAAGGTTATTATTGCTACTAGGGTGATATGTTTAGATACATTACTTCACGCAGTCAGTTGCAATCTTGAAAACTTGTATACCAACTTACCAACGAATAAAATAGCACTTTACTTTATACCATAACAATAACATCTACAGGTCCTTATAGGCATAGGTATAAGAAGCTCCTAATAATAGAAACGAGGAGCATTCTTATGCCGACTTAATGCAAATTCAGTTATGACCTCTAGTAAAACTAAAACTGACCAAAGCCAGAAGCCAAAGGATGACAAGTATATCAATAAAGGATCTAAGGCTAAGACCGTAACCAAAAAAGATGACAAAAACAAAGGTAACTTGAAAAATGAAGCATCTGCAATTGTGGTCAAACAAAACTCAGTTCCAGCAAAACAGTCTATATCTAAAACAGCCACAACAAATGAAAAACTGAAGTCGACTCAGTCGATGGGCTCCAAGAATAGCAGTAAATCCCGAAAAACGATTCCGTCGACCCTGCTTGATCCATCGTTGCCTTCCACCGTGATACTCACGCAAGCTAATTCAGAATTGGAATTTCCCTATGAACAAGACCAAATCGCTACTCCCCAAAGTGTAACATATTCTAAAATCCTTGCAAATGAAATGGAAGCGTCTAAATCACATGTAAAGTCCTTGAAATCCTTTGACAAGAGTCTTGACATGGAGAAAGGAAACTGGCCTTCCAGTGATCACAGAATCGGTACTGAAAAGATCATTAGGCCAGATGGTGTCAGTTTGTTTCACAAGCCAACCCCTAACAAACAAGGCAAGGGAGATAAACTTGGTAGACCCTTTCCATCAACGATCAAGTATGAAAAATCCAGATTCCAAAAGAAATCCGAGATCGATAAAGAGCAAATGCTTCAAAATTCAGATATAAAAGAGGAGACAAAGAAAGAATCGATCACAATTATTGCACCGAATCCTGTCCACACCGAAAAAAAGAATCTAATATTGCAAAAAAGTCGTACACATTTCAAAAGGAGTAATGGAAATATTTTAATCTCTAATAATTAAATATTGAAATTAAACTAGATTTTTTAAATATTTTTTGTAAGCAAGAGTTACTTTCAACAGCCATATTTGTGAGATTACGAAAATTCTTACTTTTACATTTACTTTTGGATTTATTTTGGACAAAAATGGAAATATTTTTAATTTGAACTGCGCATGCCCAGGTGTTCTATAAGTAAAAGTAAATGTAAAAGTTTGGAAATCGCAATCTCGGCAATCTGTATAATATATTATGTCACAAATAACTATACACCTGTTGATTGAGGTTATTATTTTTTAAACATCTAGAACATGAAAGCATGATTATACCAGACAGACCTGGCAAAGTTGAATTTTACAATGAATTGGAGGGAGAGTATTATGATGTGGATGATGATGGTTTGCATCAAGGTGTTCGCGTTGTGGCATCCGGCAACTTCGTGGAAGGAGGTGAATGGGAACATCCTGGGAAAAATGAGTCACAAAAATCTCAGCAGCAGAGTTCAGACAATTCAGAGAGTCAAGAAAATAAAACAGTTATAAAAAATAGTCCAGAAAATTTAGATTCAGAAACTTCTACGGATCAGGCTGAAAATTCATTGGGAACGGTTGAATTTAACATTACGGAAAATGTGAAGTTAGAAGAAATACAGAAGAATCAAATAAATTCACCAGAAAGAAACGAAGAGATGGAGAAAAGTGGGATTGACCATTACGGCGAACAATATTGGCCAGCTGTGCAACAAATATACATTTTAGAACAAATTGCTTTAATGGATAGAGAAATCTCTACGATGAAACAAAATATCGAGCTTTTAGATAGCACAGCAAATGGAGATGGAATGAAATTGGAAGACGAAAAGAAACTTTTGTTTGAAAGAGATATAATGGATATTAAAGAAAACGTTGACCACCTCGCCAACATTGGTCAAGAAATCGGACGCCTTAACGAAGAAGTTATAATTCTGCAGCGTTGGAACAGTCAATTAGAAATTATAAGATTGGAGCCACTTAGTCAATTGGAATCCGAAAATTATAAAATAATGAAAGCATCACAAACGGATATTTTAAATACACAAAATCGAATAAAAGAGAAAATCAATGGACTCAATGATGAAATTCTTTCAGCGAAAATAAATTTTGGAAGTTTACAAAACACGATCTTGGTCATCGAAGATTGGTCAGGAATAGACAATGGAAAGCTGCATGATCTGAATCAAGGAGTTGTGCATATTCAAGAAAATATATATAACATTGAACAAATTGGAAAAAAAATTGAATTTGTAAATGATCAACATGACTTTGCTGACAAAACGGAAATGGCCAAATTCATCACAAGTGCAGAAGTGTTGTCATCTTTGGCTGCTGACAGTCTAGTAACGAAAAGTCTTCTGGATGCTCAATTAACCCAGATAAAACGCAATATTTATAATGTTGAAAATATTATATCACAACAAGGAAGAGAAATAGGAGATTTACCAAGTGAACACATTAATAAAATCAAAGAAAATATTGAGAGTGTGCAAAATATCAATAAACAAACTGATGCAGCACGAGATAATTTTTCGAAACAATTATTAGAACTTAATGACGAAATGGAGAAAATTAAAGAAAATGTAATTAACTTGGAAAACTTCACAACCGAAGCGGATGAAGCTGAGATAGCAGAAAATACTAAGATTTTGTTACAAAAAGAAATAGGCGTTATAAAAGAAAATATTGGAATCATTGAAAATATTGTTGACCGAACAGGAGCCTTAAAAAATGTTCAAAATAACACAGAGGGTGGAACATTTAGAGATATGTTAAATGGAGAAAATGTTCCTGGCACAAGACTGAAAAAGCTGAATACAGAAAAAAATCCGGAAGGAACATTTAGAGACTTATTAAATGTAGAAAATGGAGAAAGGGGTAATTTAAACAATCCAAATCCAAACATAATATTCCAATACGTAAATGGGGAAAATTATTTTGAACAACAACCAGAAGCCTTAAATGCAGATAATAACCCTAAAGGAGTGTCCCGAAATCTAAACGGAAAAAATAGCCCTGAAGGAATATCTGGAGACCTAAATGTAGAAAATCATGGAGAAAATGACAAAAATGAGCCTGATGATGGACGGTGTTCTGCTGACTCCTGGGAAAACGAAACGGTATTACATTTGTACACTGTACCTTCAAGCGAAAATAATACAGATAAAAGTAATTACACATTAATAATCTGGAAAAAGTTGAAAAATATATTTGATTCAGACTAATTCAGATATCTACAGATAAAATAATTACTTAAAAATTACTAATTACATAAATATATTTACAAAATTGTGACTTATTTGTGACACTCAGTCAGAGGATTAAAACAAAGGAAAAATGAACCTTTGCTGAATCATCCTGTTCCGATTGTATTCCAAAACAAAGTGAGTATGTACAATTAGAATTGTAATAAAATATTATAATCTTTGCAGACGAATGTTTTGCTACTTGTAAAACTACTGCAGCGGACAAAAACCATTTAATTTGTGATCTTCCTCCAATATCGGCTAAGAGGGGATGTTGCGACAATGCATGTAGCTCAATTGATCTTTCATTTCGTGTAAAGATCACGAATCGTTGTCACCACCAAAACCAGGACAAACACAATTGTTCTGACACCACTGAAGACAACGGCCGTAAAACAAAAATCTCAAATACCACGACGGACAATTCTGAACAAAATCGTGATGCATCAGTGACGGACGCCTCCCCAAATTGGAAAAGCAAAAGTTTTTCAACCGCAGAATCTCTGGGCGCATTACTAAACCGATTTGAGCAAAAACTATCTAAAAAGAAAAATTCAAAGGATGAAGAACTTGAAGGAGATTCATCAATCGACAGCGAATTATTAATGAAGATTATTTTGAATCCCGATTTGGAGAGCCAGCTGGACGACAATGCAAAGGAAGCCATTGAAGATTACATTCGTCCTCTAACCAAATTTCTTGTGAATCACCTATCACCTGAAATACTTGCAAATGCAATCGCAAGCTCGAAAAAAAATGTTAGCCAGGACAAGTCACCTAAAGAAACATTTCGGCGGTTATCCGAACAAATCAATGAATCTCCTACAGGTCGAGCTCAAAGTATCAATATTCTAGACCAAATGGCTCGTTTGTTTCCGAATGTAAGACAAGCATCTGTAGTTATCATTGATCAACTAATGAACTTGAGTAACAGTAATGATGCCCCGTTTACGGATTCAGAAATATCCCATGGTGTAGAAAATTTTCTTAGAGGTAAGAATGACGAAATACTTAGTCGAAGTCAATAAGGGCGTATCTAGAAATCCGAAATGGGGGAAAGTGGTTTATTATGGTTAAAGCAGTATTTTTTCCCATTAACCCCATTTTCTGCATGGAATCATGGGGGTACGTGTCCATTGCGCCCAATATATATTCATTTTGGTTTCAATAATGCTAATAATCTACCTAAACATCCATGGTATAGGTGCATGAAGAAAATTAAGTATGTAGATATGGGATAGTGTCATGAGATTTTAAATGAACGAATGAAATGAATATTATGTGAATGAATTCAATTTATCCCAGTAGATGAAAACGCAGTTTGTGTATTCCACAAACGTACTAGCACATAAAGTTGCTAAAATTATGGGTGGGCATTGGGCATGCCAGATGCCAATGTATTGCCCATCCGGTTCCGGAGCCTGCGCTCAGAAGTTTTCATATGCATCTAACTAAAGTTTTCACATGCATCTAAAGTTTTCATATGCATCTAAAGTTTTCATATGCATCTAAAGTTTTCATATGCATCTAAAGTTTTCAGAGTTTTCAGTACTTTAAAAATTTTGCGGGATTGGAACGCTTCTTTTGGACAATTGACTAATCGTTTTTTAAGTCATTGCTTATGGCTTAACTTAGGTCCTGTTGTTATACTCTATAAGAGCCCTGCTCCAATAATTGACACAAAATACTGAAAAAAGGAATAAAAAAGTGAACTAATTGCAATTTTATACTTTGAACCTACTTTTTTAAGTTACCGTAGTTCACACAATAGAAGCCCAGAGGTTCACAGTTTGGGGAGGTAATTTTTGGGAAAATGTCGCAAATACAAGCTCAGTGGGCTTCAATTGTGATTGATGATTTGGATGGCTATATAATTTTAGATTATAACCGTTATACAGCCCCGTGGGGTTGTATTGTGGCATGGGCTATCTATTGCGTGAAGTACGGTAATTATGAAATAAAATTCAAAATTTTTGGACGCTCCGTTTAGGCGTGCCAGCTATGCATTTATTATTCAAATGGAATGCTTGTTTATGCGCAATATATGTGTGTACTGTACTGTCGTTGTTTTTAATTAGTAGTTTTTAATTTTACGGTTGCCAAAAGTACAATAGACAAAAGTTTTCAGAGAGCTGTCTGACCGTTTTGATCCCACCTTAAATTGTAAAACCCGGATTTCTTGCCATCCAGCTAAATATAATAATTATAATTAATTATGTATATCTAAAAATTGAACTTTTGTCTTATCCTCAGCTACTGCTAGAGCTTGGGGAGTATCAGACGATGGACTCGATGTGAATCAGTACGTTAATTCGTCAAGGTCAAACGAAAATCACAGAAATGATACAGCAAGTAATCCTAATCGTCCCTGGTATTTTACTATCCTCGATGGTGCGGATATGATTCAAGGAGAGTACTGGGGGGATGAAGACAACGAGTAGAAGAATATAACATCTCACTTTTAGCACAGTCCTTTCACTCTCAATCTCAATGAACACCTCCTCCACCTTCATAGTAAAAATTAAATAAAATATCCTAGCTAATCCAATAAATACTAACACTACATTATACAGTGTGACCCACTTATTGAGGAAACTTTGCCCTCTTTCTCCCCAATGGGGAAGGTGGCATATGATGTATATATATCAAATAATGGCCCAACAATCCATCTTTCGAATGGTAGTAATTTCATCTTTCTATGTTTTGTACTTTGGGATATATCTGGATATATCTGCATTTGTATGAACCCACTTTTTTGATGACGATTTCAATGCAAATATTGTCTATCTTACAATCAGGCGACATCCCCTCGGGGATATGGAATTCCGGCTTTGGTGTGTTGAATCCTCTTTGGGGAGCTTGGAAAATTTATGGAAGTCCGTTTTAAATTTTGGAAAGTTGTCCCGAAAATTTAAATTCCAAACCTAAGTATTCAGACAATATTTTCTTGGAAAACTGTCATCGTAAAAGTGGGTTCATACAAATGCAGATATATCCCAAAGTACAAAACATAGAAAGATGAAATTACTACCATTCGAAAGATGGATTGTTGGGCCATCAATTGATATAAAATATATATACATCATATGCCACCTTCCCCATTGGGGAGAAAAAGGGCAAAGTTTCCTTAATAAGTGGGTCACACTGTATAATATTTTCCAAATTGTTAATTAACTTTTCAGAAACTAATAACTAACGTTTTCAAATGAATGTATACGTAACAATTAAAAACACCAAATTATTCGTTATTAATTATTAAGAGATAATTGTAAACCAAAACTTAAATACAAAAGTAAAGAAATTGACTTTATGCAACGGATGGATGTTGGATGAAGTATATGCAGTAAAAATTAGAGTTTCTCTTTAAACTAACCAAACCCACTCTATATTTAGAATCAAATCACAATTGTAATTAAAATTAATATTATTATTAATATTTAAATACAACATCATACATCATTGATAACAATGCGAATTATGAGTCTACTACAGTGCCCGAGAGGAGAGCAAGCGCTTGGGGTAATGATTATTGTAAGGATGGGGAGAGAGAAATCAATTTTTCGACTTTTACATAAACAAAATAATGTGAACCACTTGACTTATTACTGTTATTATTCTAGTAACAGGCAATTTTAATACATCTTATTTAAACAGTAATTGCAAGGGAACTTAACATCTCCGTTAAGGTATGACAAAACCATTGTAAAATATAAATACTTGTAATTAAGCACTTTCTTAGTAATATTATTTAATATTTATATCTTTCACACTTTATTGTGAATGCCTACAACATAAATGTGAACATTTGACAGCTAGCAAACAATTGAGCTGCGTAAAAGATGTACGATGTAAGCATAGAAATTATATACTCCTTAGCTGTACGCTACGTTTACTTCATGACTTCATTCTACTGATTCTACAATAGGGGTTAAGCGTAAGCGCTACCACGGAGTCCGTAGAAATTAGGACGGAGACGTTGAATATTTTCATAAGCGTTTTGAATCAAACATTTAACAGAACTACCGCTGACTCGCAAATTGAAGACACCTAAAATCCCAAATCCCCTGTTGAGAAAAATGCAGCGTTTACTGAAAAAATTCCATAACAACGATAATAATTTAACTGGTTTTTGAAAGTGCTCTCCTTGCATAATTGCCAGGTATTTTCAATTTACGAGTCATTATTATAAAAGATTTAAAATAAAATTTGTTTAGTCCCACGACCAAAGCAATGACTTTAATCTACACTCTGTTACAAGTATTTATATTTTACAATGGTTTTGTCATACCTTAACGGAGATATTAAGTTCTCTTGTAATTACAGTTTAAATAAGATGCAGTAAAATTGTCTGTTACTATAATAGAGTAATAAGTCAAGTTGTTCATGTAAAAGTCGAAAAAATCATTTCTCTCTCCCCATCCTTACAATCATTATCCCTCCAATCCCAAGGCTTCTTGTCTTCAGCAGTACCCCCAATCAATCAGACCACGAAATTCCAAATTATTGCTAGCTAAATCATTAGTTTATTAAAGAAATGATGTTTTAACCACACTGCCACTGATTATTATTAATCTTACAATTAGCCAACGTATTGAACACCAAAAAATGACTTTATCCATTAGATTTCCAATAAACAGGATTAACAAGGGATGTCCATGACGCATCCGGGAGCTGTAAAAAGGAAAAAAGACTTTAACCACTCAAATGGTTTTGCCAGTTCAATTGATTTATGACTCGAAGAGCAAACGTGAGCAAATAAAATGTGTTTACCAAATTAAGCCGCAACCAGGCAAAAAGATGTTATATTTCTACATATCAAAGGAAGTCTCTTCTGCAGAATTATTAGATGCGGTCGCCTGATGAGTTGGATTATTTTCTCCATTCACAGAAGCATTTTGTAATTGAGCTGCAGCTTCCTCAGCCAACATATTGTTAAACTCTTCACTCAAAGCTTCCAAATCTTGGGTCAATTTCCCGAAACGTTTTTGCAATTCGCTTTCTCTGCTGTGTTGCAAATCCACATCATCTTTGAGAGCACCAAGTCTCTTGGGGATAGCAATGTTCTCCATGTCTCTCAAATATTCAAATGTACTCTTTTCCATATCTGTCCTTTCAATTTGATCCGTCAAATCTTGAAATTGTTTTAAAAGAGCTTGAGATCTCATATGATATCCCCCTGTCACAATTTTAAGTTTCTTTTCCATTTTCGCCGCTCTTTTGGCTTCCTTCGTCATATGGTTTCGATTTTGTTCTAAACGTTTTTCTAAAGATTCCAGGCGATCCTTCTTCGTGGCTAAAGACGCTCTAGTGTAACGATTCTGACTTGGAAGAAATAAAACTTGGCCAAGGCATTCTTCCCACACTTGTGTGTATGCCTCAATAGACAAATCACCATGTCCCATTCCCTTTTTAACGTGTTGCATCTCAGCTTGCAGCAACAGTTTCGCATTTTCCATATCCTCTGGCTCAATGTCGTCATACTCATGTTGTTCTAAATACGCCAAATGCTGATTCTGATTATGAATTGTGGACTGTCCCTTTTTCATTATGATTTGGTGATCAGTGGGAGCAACAAGAATGTCATGGTGCATCATTAAAACCATTTCTTTCTTAATCATCTCCTCCGCCCTTTGTAAATCATTCAGTTGGTGTTCCATTGCCGATGGTCGAAGAATTGTCATGTTGACATCCAAAGGTCGTGGTAAATCTCTTTGAACCGCCTGACATAATTTCTTGAATTCTTCTTGTCGTCGTTTTTGTTTTTCTTCTGCTTCACGTTTATCAATTTCTTCTTGATCTTCGACTACAGACGCCCGATCACCGTCAAGTGATCCAGCTCCACCTTCTTCATCGTTTTCATTTTCAGGAACAATAATTTCGTAGTCATTTTTTGGAGCAGGTAAAGAGCCGAGAGCACTTTTCAAATTCTGCTTTACTTGCTTTTGATATTCTTTCACTGATTGGGAAGCAGATTCCAATTCTTCCTCAGGATTTATGCTCAATTTATCCCGCAGAGGCGTAGCTGTTGCGGGTTGACCTTGTACTGCTGTGGAAGTGCTCATAACACTTCCAGGAGTTCCAATAATTCGAGAAGATGCTCCGCCTCCAACTGTGGCCAACTGTTGGCCCCCCGGTGTTCTAAACGGTGTTGATAGGATTGTATTCGGTGTGGGAAGAACATCCCCTCTGGGGGTGACTCCACTAAAGTCGCTCTCAATCAGCGGAGTATTTAGGCCACCCTTCAGCGGCGTTTCGACATTCGAGAGGGCCATTATGTTTTGTGCCTCTTGAAGAATCTTGTCGGTCATAGGAGCTGGTGTCCGTGGTGTACGAAGAGCGCTTACTGACGAACTTGTCAAGGAATAATCATTTAACAAGGTTTGTGAGGCACGACTTCCAGATTCGCTGGCCGCCTCTTTGGCTGCTTCGGATTTTGTTCCTAGTTTAACAACTTGCTCCAACTCTTGGTCCGAAATTTGAGGCTCCGGCAAAACTAATTTACTTCTTTTTCTCTGTGGTTCTTCACCCTGCAACATTGCTGAAGGCAAGTCATTTTCCTTTCGTTGTTTCATTTTGTCTTTGTCTTTACGACGTTCCCTTTCCTCCTTGTCCTTCCGCATTTCCCCTTCCAGCTGTTGTTGACGAAGTCTTTTAAAGTCCGGGTGCATAGGATCAAACAATTCATTTGAAGTGTCGTAGAAACCAGAAGCTGGCTGCTTTTCAAAAGGAACTTCGCGGTTGTAATCAATTTGACGTTTCTTTGGACGCTTACTTTTAACGTCAATACCAGCCATACGTAACTCACGTCTTTTTTGCAAAGCTGCAAGTCTTCTAGCCTCCTCCAGTTGTTTTTCACGAGCCTTACGTTTGGCCTTTTTACCTTGGGTGTTGGCAAGACGAGCCCTAGCTTCAGACAACATTTCTAACTCATCTTCGTCCATGTCCTTTGGGTCTGGACGAGCTGGCTTAGTTTCTGGATTCGGATCAATTTCTCCTGGTCGCAGTTTTCTCGGATCATCAATTGACTCTTCCCCTTCTTCTTTCTTTTGAGCCTGATCCAAAAGGTATTCATATCGTTCTAAACATTGGGCAGCTGTTCGTCCGATTATCGGAGCAATTGTTCTCCATTGAGTTGGCATTAGTTTTGCTAAATGCAACAATTTTTCGTCTTCTTCTCGACTCCATTCTGTTTTCTTAATGCTTGGATCTAGCCATTCGTACCAACGAGCTTTGCATTGTTTCGCCGATTTCCGGTGCAAAAGTGAAGCAATACGGGACCATTGGTTTTTTCCATATTTCATTACAGCCGCTTTTAGAATTTCATCTTCAGTGTTTCTCCAAACACCACCTTTTATCATTACACGTGGCATCTTGATTACAAACTAATTTCGACGACACACCAATTCTTGTTTTCTATTGAAATCATAAAGATGAAACAGTTTAGTATATTATTGTTATTAATGTACTATTGACTATGTACAATGTATGCTTTGTACATTGTATGTTCACAATCACAATGCATGAAATATCAAATACAAAATGAGGTTCAATTAATGTTGAAAGTGATAAGTCAATACTTTTAAATTCTCGAGCAACCAATTTACCTTAATTAAGGTAAATTGGTTGCTCGAGAAACATTGCACCAGTCCTCAAAAAGTCAAACTTTTAAATGGCAGACACTAGAGAATCCTATATAATAATCCTTTCCTCGTACACGTACAACAAAACATCTAACATACAACTTACAACGTATCGTAATAATCTTGTTTTGTTTGGAATTCAAACTTTCACTTGTTCTTCACTTTCAACTTTATAATACTAACGTATTATTATTGTATCGACAAATTACGAAACTTCAAACTCGTTCTATCTAGATGTCATTCAATTGCTGCTGACATGACCCCAGCAATCAACAATAACAAAAAATATTATTGTAATAAATATTTCTGACAAACCTTAACACACAATGACACAATTTAGTTTTCTGTACGTCTGTTCGCAATAGCCGCTTATTGGTAAGTGATGGTTAGCCGACAGGGACCATATAGATAGCCGGCATTTAAATAGCCGACATCCGACATTTAAATAGGGGAACGAAGCCAACCAGAGGGCCGACGATCGCTCTCACACTTTGAACGTGAATAGGTTAGCGTCAGGAAAG
>JAQFYB010005579.1:0-13747 GCA_034694085.1 Pogonognathellus longicornis | reverse complement strand
TAATTATGTATTCAGTAAAAACGTGATAATAAAAATTATATTCAGCTGTAAGTTTGATGTAAAATGGCCTCCTCAATTCGACAACTATTCAACACAGAATCGTAACCAGACTAAAACACATCCCCTGAACTGGCTCTTTCAACGCTGTTATCCACCTCAATACAAGCTTCGTTCAAACCCGGTAGAAAACCAGGCATTATCACTTTCCTCGGGAATTATGAATTGGTGGCAAAAGGAAATCGATACAAAGACGATCAAAAAGCACAGTTTTTGCCAGGGTTCATTTCGAAAGACGGAAAAGGAGGCTAATGAAATCTGTGGCAGGAAGCAGAAATTCATGGGCTTTTCTAAAAGCAACGCACATTGCCACTTCCACCCAAGGAGCCCAGGTCAGACGGAGTGAAGCCGAGTGGCTGAAATGCACTCAAGGACCCAAAGAACTCATCGAAACATATAATTATCACATCTACCAATTGTGTGACGAAGTGGACGCAGCAGTGCAAATTCCGAAAAAGATTGAACAACTGAAAAGGAACAATTAGCTTACTTATGCCTACTTCCTTATTATATAGGGAAAACAATCCTCACTACCTACGCTGTAACAGAAGTCCTATTACGCGACACCCCAGAACGCGAAACAAGTCTTTGGGGAAAACGCACCATACTTCAAAGCCATAAATTGCAATGACGACGGTAATCGGCAATTTCAAAATAACATAACGTGTAATCACTAGTCCCCGCAAACTTTTTTAAAGTTCCACTAACCAGGAACACAATGAAGCCTGCTTGTCTGAATAAGTACCATCTAAAGAACTCCTAGTTACCCAAATTTATTCTTCTGCCTTCGTTATCATCAATCACCCTGAAGACTACGATTACATGCATAACCGAAAGGACAACCATTCTTAAGAAAATACACAGTCCCCCTAACCCAGGCAGCCTACACATTACACTAAACTGTCGATGTTGTTTTCTCGATGGTGGACACAAAATAATGAAACACCCTGCCCCTCCTCACACGTCGCCCAGGAGGACATCTACCATATCCTGGCCGCCGCAGGGACAAAAACAGACTAATCATCGACCATTATAACCCAACATTCCATCCAGCCATTTGCAGATTTAACCCCAAGCCTAAATAAAAACTTGCCGTGTTAATACTCTTACGAAGTAACTGCGTAATGAACTATATAATAAGTTAATTATTGTTGAAATTATTGATATAATACCCTTATTGTATTATTGTATTATGAAATCTGTAGTAGCAGGCAAAAGGTTTCGAAGTCGGGGAAAAGCTAGTGTGTAAGTTGAAAAAGGCTTGCTATGGCATTACGCAAGCGAGTAGAGCCTTCTACTTGACTACGAGCGAAAAACTGCGACAAATGGATTTCCATCCCCTCGAATCCGATCCATGCGTATTTAAGAAATCCACAGCACAAGGAATAATATTAATTGGCATTTACGTGGGCTATGCTTAGCCAGAACGACTGCAGAGTTAGACAAAACTCTTAAAACTTTGAAGAAGAGTTTAAAGATCAGCGAAAAACCCCTTGACCGGTTTAAGCATTGAAATAAAAAGAAGCAATGAGGGAATTTTCATTCATCAAACGAAATACATAACAGACATGTTAAAGATGTTTAATATGTCTGAATGTAAAACTCAAGACACCCCGATGTTACCTGGTTTACAAATAGATAGGAGCAAGCCTGCCGACACCAGCTACCCATATCAGTAACTTATTGGCAGCATATTATATCTTGCACGCTGTTCTCGTCCCGATGTCAGCTATGCTGTACACTATTTATCGAGATTCTTTGCCAGCTACCAAAAGCCACACTGGGAAGCTGCAAAAAGAATCCTGCAATACTTACAAGGAACAAAACAGCTAGGTATATTGTACAAAGCGAACGCAGAAGATGCGGATACCATGTTACGTGGATGCAGACCATGCAAGCGACAGAGAAAGCCGAAAATCCACCACAGGCTGCGTCTTTACTTTTAAAGGAGCACCTGTAATTTGGCTCAGCAAAATGCAAACATGTATTACGCTTTCTTCAACGGAAGCGGAATATATCGCTATGACACATTCAGGAAACGACGGACTTTCTTCAACGGAAGCTACATAGGTGCAGAAGATGTACAACGAACTTGGATTAGGAGTGATGTGATGAATTACCCAATGCTCATACACAAGGATAGCCAGAGCGCCAACCTAGAACACCACGAAAAGACGAAGCACATTGATATTAGACACCACTACATCAGAGAACTTGTGGAAACACAGCAAGTTAAGTATGTTCCAGATATACTTCAACCCGCAGACATCCTGACGAAATCAATTTTGAAAGAGTTTTGTGAAGAAGAGGAAACTGCTTGGAATAACACAACCACTGAGTGAAGCTGTAAAGAGAGCAGCAATGTGCAGCATAATACGACGAAAGGAGGAGAGTAAAGATGATATACCTACTAAGCGAAAATGTGGTGTGATGCGAAGAGCACACATAAACAATACGATGTTCAGTTACATAATATTATTCTGGCAGTTGCTAACAGCACTCGCAACATCCACAGATAATATACACTCAACTGGTTCTCCCGTAATTTGGAGAAAAAGCCATCAGCCGGTTGTAGTAGGCTTTCATGCTGTAAGTATGAACATCAAATTAATTTCACCTTGCGACTTAATGACTATGGAGGATGTGGAACCAACGGTAGCAAAGGCAATGAAAGAACTGTGCGAGGAACCTTACAACGAAATATTCTTAGGAAGACTAAGAATAATATGTCCTAATCCAAAAGACAGCAGTTGGTAGACAAAAGCGAATAATATTGATAGCCGGCTTCGTTTTAGTCGCATTAATAGCAAGCGCTGGAGTTGGTCTTGGAGCATATGCTGTATTACAAACATATCGACTTGAAACACGACAAGAAGAGCTGAAAAATGCAATGGACGACCTTGAGCGTCGCGTGCTCAAAGAAAGCCAAGAGAAGGATTTTTTACGGCATGAGTTGCGAAAAGTGACTCAACAAATTGACAAAGTTGTAAATGATTTTCACATATTGAAAGAGAGATGAGTTGAAAGTCAGTACCTAGTGTCATATTTGACAGGAAAACTCATGGAAGGTAAGAAGATATTACAGGATACACACAAACTATGGAAAAAGAAGAAATTCTCTTCCGACTTATTCGATTATTTCAATTTTACAATGAATTGTAAAGAGGAGTGTCCTGTTGACTACGCCACATTCCATGACTGCAACATGGACAACGAGAGGGAATTGAACATTAACTTCTCAGTGCCCGTGGTGAATAATACGCGTTGTAGTTCGAGTTAAAGCAGATACCTTTGATATTACGTTGAAGCAACATAATATGACGTGCAGAGGAAAATACAATGAGCCAACAATTGCAATTGTTTCTGTGAATGAAAACTGTGTGTATAAAACACATGGAAGACACTAAAACCAGAATTGCATTCGCTGGTTCATTAAATTGTCGAAACACCTCATCCTTTAAAGGCGACGAAAACTATTACAAAAGGACAGAATGCAAAGCAAGTAAGGAAGGCGATGAAAAAGAATTCACCCAATAAAAGATTAACGATG
Organism: Pogonognathellus longicornis; assembly: GCA_034694085.1. NCBI lineage: Eukaryota > Metazoa > Arthropoda > Collembola > Entomobryomorpha > Tomoceridae > Pogonognathellus > Pogonognathellus longicornis. The sequence continues at coordinate 10,140 of JAQFYB010005579.1, read as the reverse complement.
GGATGTATTACATCTATTGTCCAGGAAGTGTCTATTTTGTCGGAATACGGCAAATGCCCCAAAAAGGTGTTTACTCTCCCTCTGACATTAGCATTCACATTAAATGAGATCGAGTATAAAGGAAATGTGCTACACATAGTATATAGAGAAAGGATTGATCCACTACTTACTCAGCACATAAACTAGCACTTAAACCCGCAGCTGAAATGGAGTAATTTAACAGCGAAATATGATGACGAATGGATGACGAATGAAGAACTTATAGATAATGAGATGAAGTATCTCAAGTGACAAGAGTTTAATGACAAAACCACTGGACTATCAACGATGGAAATATCACTGAATACTATCATCACATGTACACTGCTACTCATAATATTCTTTATGAGACATAGAATAATGAACATAATAAGAAGACCAGCCAAGCGTGAAAGAGTAGACAACAAAACCGAAGAGGAGAATGTGCCACTCCAACAAATAGGTGAAGGAAAATGCAATGGTGCATCTATCAATGTTATTATAGAAGGTTAACTCATAACACCTTGTTTGAGAGGGGTGTTAAAATTATTGATATAATACCAAACAACGTATTATGAAATCTGTAGTATAGGCAATAATCTTCCTATTTACACTTATGAAAGAATGAAGAATTCTTAGAAATGTCCATAGCAATAAAATATATGAATGTAGGTCAAATTTTTGTAAGTAAGATGCAATAGCTATGAAGTACCTATGTAACATTGACATTTATGCATGTTCTGTGTTCTGTAATATTTCTGTGAACTCGCTATAAATACGAGTTCAAGTCGTGAAGAGCACTCACCCCGATTTACTCCAGCATTTTATTTTGTGACTTACTCTTGCATACAGTTTAATAGAAGATACCAACTGTCAGATACACTGAGCTATTAATAGCATATTACATATATTAGATTTCAACAATTATTAATTTAAATGTTAGTATATATCGAATTGTATAAAACTAACTACTGTATTTATTTATTAGGTATGTTTATTTGGCAGACATTTTTCATTAAATCAATTCATCTTTAAAAAAAGATACGGCATCACAAAACTTTATTATTGTCTGTGTACTACTTACGCACACTGACAATTGGCGAGACGCAATTGGCGTTCGAATTTTCGTCACGTCGTATCAACCCACATCAACAAAACTATTTCTTGCAGTGTGCGGAGGTGAAAAGACTTTCATGACCAAAGAACAAATGCTGAAGCACACGAAGACAATAAATTGCTACGGTGCAATAAAATGAGTCACTACAAATCTGATACTCGGGCATAACAAGTAAAAGGGATCAAAACACGTTTCCAAACTAAAACAACGAGAAGAAAGGAAGGTTAGTAGAGTATTGGGGGTGCTTATGTTTCACATAGTGTGGTTTGATGCGTACGAAAACTACGACAGAACCAGAAAAACTTGTTGCGACGTCCTCACTTCCGATGACATGAACGACCCTTCTCACCGACGATACAGGTGTGGAATCATATCTCTACAAATAATATCAAAAGTTCTCAATTTCTCTACGTAAGTAGCAAAGCACATGAATAACTGTAGGGACAAAATGGAGGATATATTTTCAATATACACGTAACGGATGATTTGAATCGTCATGAAAATACTACATTTAAAAATACTGTTCTCATAATCCAAGGCTTACAGTAATTACACTTCACGACTGAGATTATAAAATATCTCGAAATATTGCAGCAATGCAATTCTCGCTACATTTCGATCGGTGTAGTCAACAATTATACTTGACCTTTGAACACATGACTACATGACGAGAACTACATGACCTTTTAAATATTCAGGCCACAGCTCATCAAAAGCGCTACAATTGTGTATTTCTATTCCCCATATCTCAAATATATCGGCCTAAATATGACCGATATGAAAAACAAATGAACAGTTCAGCTTCTGTGTTGGACTTAATAAAATTATACCACTCTAATTTTGGTCGATCACAAAAAACCAAGTCTCAACGTAAATTCTTATTTCGAAGTATCATCTTGTCACTATCTTTATTTTACATAGTCGTTTCCCTCATTTATAAAAAAACAATGAAACCATACCTACACCTATACCATACTGTACGTAGTACATAACAATATGTACTTAATAAGGACTAGTTTGGATTAAAGCCCAGCGTTACGATACTTTTCAGTTTACCGTAATACTTTGTAACTAACAACCTTGACCTTTTCGTTGTCTCTTCTTTTAAAACAATAATATTATAACCAAATATCGAAAATATTACGACAACACGGATTTAACCTCAACCAATGTCAATTTGTTTAATTCGAGATCAACGTTTTAGGACACACCATCAGCACAAAGGGAGTACCAATGCAAGAATCAAAAATCGAAGCTATCAAAAAGTTCTCAAGCCCGACTACAGGCAATGAAAACCTTGCAAAAGAAACTTATCATAATCCACAGGATCAGCTTACCATGACCCTTACCTACCCCTAATTCTTAACGTCGACGCATCAAGATAAGGACTTGGAGCATGCTTGATTTAAGTCGAAGGCGTACAACTCTTTCTTCAACAGAAAGTCGATACTCGGCAACCGAGAGAGAGTGTCTGGCAACAGTTTTCGCATGCTGACGATTAGAAATACGGAAGTATTGTTACGGACGACCTTCTAAAAACCCATCAGACGCACTCGCACTCTGCTTTCCTAATACAGTCAATACTCCCACTGTCAGATTAGCCCGATTTGCCATCAAACTACAAACCTTCCAATAAACTTTAATGTACGAACCGCTATTTAATCAATACCACGGAATATCTATCAAAAATGTGTATTATCATACCATACCGACAAGGCCATACCAACCAGGCCATACCAACGAAAGAAATCAACGAAGTGCCCGGGTTCCTCTTTCACAATATCGTCACCAAATACAGGATGTTTTAAAGTTCTGAAGACTTAATTAGGTTGTGAATTCGTCTCCTGCATTATTATTGTCGGGCCAAATATTTAGGCATCGAAAAAAAGTGACAAGCCATGATCACCCTGCAACCAACGGTCAAGATGAAAGAGCAAATCTGGTATTCGCTACCATGATGTAGATGTACGTCCAGGAAAAAGATGACAAACAATGGATTTCCATTGTCGACGAAATCTTTATCCCCACCCTTAAACGAGGATTAAACGAAAAACTTCAAAGTAACTAGAAGGGACCCTTGATTAAAATCTTTTCCGTATCATTTAACATTACATTTTATCAGTATTGAAGCAAATCACATGTCCAGTATTCAGGAACTCAATGAAGTCTGACTGTCGGAATGTCTTCCATCTAAATAACTCCTAGTTACCCAAATCGACTCTTCTACCTTCGTTATCACCAATCCCCCGTAAGACTACAATTACATTCATTACCAAAAGGAAAACCGCTTTTTTCCCTAGAAAATACAGTCCCCCTGCCGCAGGCAGCCTAAGCATTACGCTAAACTATCGTTGTTCTTTTCGCGCTGATGAACGCGAAATATTAAAATACCATATACCAAAAAAAGGGCTAAGACTCCCGAAAGACTTCAGGCACACGCACAAGAAGTTGAAAAAAATTACCCAAACGTAAAAATGACACCTGGGAACTTGTTAAAATGTCAGTTAACAAGAAAATGATAAAGAACATTTTGGTGTACAAAGTAAAAACCAAGTTAAAAGTTGTGGCTATAGCCACGGAATCGAGTACATGGAGAGATTCGCTCCGGTCATACGTTACGAGACAGTAAGAGCATTTCTGGCAATAAGTGCTGCTCGTAATTATAACATGCTACAGTTGGACGTCAGCACTGCCTTTCTTAATAGTGCGCTGGAGGAGGAAATCTACATGGTACAAACTAACGCAACGAAATCCCAGGCTATTATGTATATAGGCTGAGGAGCCAAAGGAGCCTTTCTAACTGAAAAAATTGGAATGTCATCTCACATTATTAGTAAACTGGGATGAACTTAATAAATCATTCCCAATGGTGGAACCTTTACACCGAAATCATTGGAACAAGAAAAATGAAATGGATTACTTGACTGGAATACGGAAACTAGTTGGAGTGGTTGGATTAGTTCTTGTAATCAATAGGATTAAAAATAAACCAACATAAACTGTAATAAATAAAGAAAAGCAAGTTCTGAATACTTCTAAGAGTACAGATATCTGATGAAGAAAGTATTAGAGGAGAATATACAGAAATACGACGCATTTAGATTTAATAATAATAATGGCTTTGGAATTAAAATATTTGACATTAAGGAGGGTGCTAAAATATATGAATTATACTTGAATTGTATACCATTTTCACCATTTGGTATATAGATTTTCTTTGGCATGCAATGTAGTTTAAATGCAATGTGCAGCAATTCCAGCTGCCCAACTTACATCCTTGTTCACGTGGTTTACTAAAATGCACAATAGGGGCATTATTTATTGTAGTTACCTAACTATAATATCCTTTATTTTCCTTAGAAGGATTTCACAGTTAGGAAGGTTTGACAAAAGCTATTCATTCGTGAAGTTGAAACCTTTTAGTTTAAAGGGATTATTATTTACATAATAAATCGTTTACTTTGAATTTAATTATATCATATTTTTAAGCGTAATACAATAAACTTTAGAATGTATTACTGTAGTAATTTGACGTAAAAGGTATTTCCATAAGTGGTTTACTGACTAGTTATAAGAAAAACGATTTCATAATTCCTCAAGTAATTAATGGAAAACTATAATTTATATACCGTGACTGTTGTATTTTTATTTGAGCATGCTAGATATGTCAATAAAAATACCATTGTTTGTTGGACCAGGTGCAAATTGGTAGATATAACCACATTTGCATTGCAAATTAATAACTATTCATCCTGTAATACTCCGTATTCAATCAATGGGCTAATTGGATAAAAAACCAATGTACAAACAGTGAAAATACTTTGAAATGTAATTATTTGTTAATGAATTCTATTCATACTTAACTTAATAAGTGCAGGATTCCTTCTTTGGCTTGTCTAAAACGTATAATAAACGTTAGTGCAATCTTATAAAAAAAGGTAAGACGGTTTTGGTTTTTGATAGCAATCAATACTAAATTAATTACTAACTACAATCTTCGAAGTAGCATCTAGCTGCTCAACCAACACCCGAATCTCGAACCCTAAGAAAGCAAAATGAAACGAACATTGATTGTTGATTGTGATTAATGCCGTACCAAGGGTTTGGTTTTGGGAATGAAAGCAACGTTAGAATTTAATTAAACGAAAAATTAAAGTTTATTTAAGACGCAATCAATCCAAAATGCATCAAATTTATGCGTAGCTCAACAAATGTCACTATTTTGCAATATTTCGTAACGTAAGTAACTGAAATTTTCACACTAATCAGCAGGGACAGCATGCAATTTTGATTTTGAGAAAAAGACGATAAAATATATTGATTTCGATTGAATATAAAAAAACATGTTATATTATTACCTGGGTTGGATTTGACATACATCGATTATATTTATTCTAGCAACGCTCGATTAGATTAAATATACGCACCTCTTATTATCAGATTTTTACTTTCTGGAAATATATTTCGCCTGTAACCTCCCAACGTATAGTCCTAGCGACGTGACTGGCCTTGGCTATTTCTATTTGAAAAAAGTAATAATAAACAATATATAGAGCAAATTATGATTTATAAACAGTAGAATTACATAAAGGAGATCCGACGACTTACAAGGCAGATGCGACTTCTGCTAAGTTATCGAAATTATTTATGTTGAAGAAGTTGAGAAAACCCCTTCTTATTGCCGCGCACGACCATTTTAGTTTTTGCATATGAAAATAAAATTGTATATTCTAAATATTTAAAATATGCTCTACCAGAATGAATAAAACTATTTTGGTGAACTATTTTATACTTCGGACTAAGGTCAGATCAAGGCCGACCAATCATCACACTCGCTGTATCTAGCGGCATGGCACAAAAGCACGTGCCCCCCCCCCTCCGAAATATCGAAAAGAAAGGTTGTTTAAGATGCAAAAGTGCCCTAAATTGCAAATTTGTTCGCGCTATGCGCGAATTTTATACTTTTCAGCTTGATTTTTGCTCAATTTAGCTATGAAAATCATTATAATAAATAATATTTTTCTTTGGTGCCCCGCCCCCGAAACCAAAGCCTGGATACGGTTGTGATCTCAGTATTCGATTTTTTCTAGGTACACTCGAAAATTTTGTACACGCCATTGATTGCTTACTTTACGTAGAGGAACATTTTGAATAATCCATTTTTTCATGAACTTTTAATTCACGAGAAATCCTCGAAACAGGTCCTAGTAGTTTTAAAAAAGGACCTGAGGCTGCAGCCCATTACCAAAGTGAAAACGTGGAGCAAATACAATTATCGTATCATCTATCAGATTTGTAACAGAAGTTGGTAATGAGGTCCAGCTCGGGGATGGGGCAAAGTAATGATCGTAATGCATTTCCAAAACGTGCAGAAAATAAAGATGAGAATGATTGTTCATTAAAGCCAAGCAGTAGGACTAATCACGGATGTAGCTCAAAGTGCTCTGCACTAAATCAGAGTCCTCCATTATTTTTCCAATAAGTCGTGTACTAATATACGTGAAAAACAATCACACCAGATCACACCGACTTTTCAACACAGAACAATACATAGGTTATCTAGCTTTAGGAAGTTGGAATTTTGTTCAGCCTTCTTCAGCTTTAGGAGAAAATTCAATTTTCGTACAACGATATAAAACAGGTTTTACCCAGGTAATATTTGCTAACACATCAACATCTATATATATGCTTCGACAGACACGACAGATGTTCCTGTGATATGTAGTGTCAACTGGGTAATTTGATTTTAATGATTGAAACAGCTTAGGTATATAAACAATTTTCATTTGAACAAGGCCATTTTAAGTTTCAAATACAATTGTGAGCTGCAATAGAGTCATTGGAATTTTTTTATTATAACGGACATAGTGCTCTCACATACATTTAGAGTAGATTAAGGAGAACATTCCCGATTTGTCCCCAATGAATGGCCGTGAGAGAAAATGATATAAACACGGTTGCTTCGTTTTACTAGATCATGGAGGTCAATGACCATATAATCTTCTGTGGATTTTCTTAATTTAATTTTACTTAACCGGAGAAATTTGATTTATTGTAGTGACCAAATGTTAAGCAGTAGATGCTTGGGACAAGAAGGTTTTTTGTTCATTACATCAACTCAACAACATATAAAAATGGTAGGTAATTAAGACTTCCAATTTTTTGATAAAATATGGCTAACATTTTCCTTCAAAACTCCAACCAAACAGAATTTAAAAAATCAGTAGAATGCTGAGGCCATAGACATTCATTATCTGTTGACTAGGCAGTTTTGACCATACCGCATTATTTCTGAGGTAAAACGAAACAACATTTTCCACATCGTTTACAATCACGGCCCCTCCATGGCGGTCAAATCGTAGATGTTCTACCTCCCCTACTCCAAATTTGTTTCTACTACACTTTGACCGAATCTAGCGGACAAACCAAATGTCATAAAGAATTCTGACACTATTAATCCTGGGTCCATGTATCATGCTAAATGAATATTTTATGACACACAGAAAATTAAATAAAATCATCCAAAGCCGGATTTGCCATATAAATCGTACGATCTCGTTTGCTGACCGATTGTTAAAATGTGATACGAAATTAAAAATATGACACTGTAAACGGCTTCTTTGAAATCCTATAATCACCGTAAAATCCTTGTGGTAAAACCCTAATTAAACTGAGGCGCGGTTTAGCGAAAATGGAATTGCACTACGGTTTATTGGAAACGATTGTTATTTTAAGTACTACGGTTTTTTTTATTCAAATCCTGAATTTCAGTTTGCAATTGGATTTTCCCTCAGATCGTACATGGTGGTTCGTAAAACTTTTAGACAGCACGCATGTATCACGCCTTCCATTTTGGACCTCTATTAACCTCTCCCCTCTTCTGTCTGCAAAGTCATGAAGTCATATACTTCCTACCATTAACCCTAAACTACCCGAGTATTTGGCGCGGCACTAAAATGATTTAAAGTCTAGGTGGCAAGGATTCGGACTTGCCAATTTTGAAAATTTCTATAGGTCAACACATTTCACTTAATATTCTGATAACTGGACCCTGAAAGGTAACTTGGCGGACCTAGTCATAAATTCCCAGCTCTCTACAAAAATATTTGTAGCACACTTTTTAAAAAAGACTCCAAAATCTTTTTTCGCGGGACGGCTCTGTCCATATCTCGGGCAGTTTAGGGTTACACAAACAGCACACCAATACCAGGGGCTCATTTGGTCCAGGTCCAGGTCACACATTTGGAGAGGGCTTGAGCAAACCCTTGCTGTATACTTCAAATTCTCGAGTGCAGCTCGAAAACACTGGTAGTTTAATTTTCCAGATTTAGGTCAAACAAAATGAATGGAAATTGCAATACTATAATTTCGCATGCGGCGAAATTTTGTAAGCTCTTTAGCATTTTTAAAGCAAAAATAACCTCTTTTTTGGAATTCTTGGAAAAAAACTGATTTTATCTAGTGTAAAGTTCAAACATTTGGATGGGGCTTCAGCCCCCTTAGAATCCCCTAAATACGCCACTGACCAATACCATGAACGCTATAAGGTATGACAATAAGAGCTAAATAAATTAGATTTCATCCACCGAATAGCAACAATTTTTCTTTTCATATTTTTCATCCCCTGGTTTTATGAGCCCTTATTGATTGGATGCTTATATTCAAAGCATTGATATTTGTGCATTATTTATAAAATACATTATTTTGTAAATGCATACACTTATAACATTATAGCAAAACTGAATAGGTACCTACTGCTAATAAAATATTAATTAATTTTCAAAATTTTCAAATAATATCAATTGTTGAAATAATTTATTTATGTTCATTCTTGTTGATGACTTTTATTTTTCAAATGGAAAATTAAAATTGTTTTAAAATGTTGTAAATTACAACAGATACTAAATATAACAACGATTAATACTAGTAGTCCAAGTTATTTTATCAAATACAAACAGTCAGGTATTCTGAGATGGAGTTGTTTTTAAATAACTTTTTATTATTTTCATTTGGATCTAAATTTGATCCAGCTTTTTAATATTTTTACATTGCATCCATTAAAAAAATGAATCTAATTAAGATCCAAGTGCAAAAACAAAAAAAAACTATTTAAAAATAATTCCATCTCAGACTACCTGTTACTATTGGATATATCCTCCTAGTACACAGTGGTAGATGTATTGAATGTGTCGACATAAAGGCGATGTTCCAACCTAACATTAATTTTTTTTAATTGTCCTATTGTATTTTTGACATTCCAAACCGTATGTAGGTGTACACGTATAAAAATTTAACAATCTATAGATAATATATTTTTAAGGAAAATGGCCGCTCTAAAGTAATTTTTCCAATGAATTTGCATGGCCTAATTTTAAACCATGAAAAGTATATCGGGAACACATTGGAACAACTTCAAAATATTTTTAGAAAAATCTCCATACTTTGCTCTCATTTCCCCACTCTTCTTATGCGGAGACTTCCAGAGACTTCAGTGATATAAAATTTTGAAACAACTTACAAGCAGCATGGCAACCCGTGACCACGTCACGGATGGTACTTTGATATTAGAGCCTGTAATTTACGTCTAGAGGTAGAGGTGCACTCAATGACAAGATGATAGTGATGACAAATGATATGGGAAGAGGACCACCCCTGTTACCCCGAATCCCAACTCCGTATCTTTGAGAGGACGTGGCGAGGAGTATGCCTAGTGTATATCCCGCCCAAGTCCTTAGGTCAAAATCAAATTATTCAAGATAGTATGGTCATATGCCATGTATACATATTACTCAGAATTTGATAAAATTCATTTTGAAATTACATATTTTGAAATAACTGAAGTTAATTTATTCATTCAAAAAAAATAATTTAAGTTGAGACCGAACAGATTTTTTGTGTTCGGGTTCGGTCCGAACAAATTTCGGTTGTGTTCGGTCCGAACAAATTTCGGTTGTGTTCGGTCCGAACAAATTTCGGTTGTGTTCGGTCCGAACAAATTTCGGTTG
>JAQFYB010005578.1:0-13753 GCA_034694085.1 Pogonognathellus longicornis | reverse complement strand
ATATGAGTCCCCAAATAAATAGAAAGTGTAAATGAGGTAAAGCGGCGCCATTCTGGATCACACATGCCCGTGGTAATACAGACGCATCACCCACATTTCCACCCCACGGGACTAACATCAGTAGTATGATACAGTGTTATGCAAGGAGTTGCAGTCGGTATGATTTTGGTTTCAAATTTTTATATGATTTCGGTTTTGGTTTGGTTTAGAAATAGAGAGGGTTTTGACGTCTGTAGTAGTTATAAAGCTTACAATACACTATAGACACGTGTACCGCCGAGTTTCATGAAAATTGGAACAGAAGTAGCTTAGGGCATGCAAAACATAATATGTGCAAAATATTAGCTGGCCATACGAGGGTTTTTTTCACCGATTTCAATATGTGATTGGATATTATATTATATATACAGCCACTTTAATTAGTTGATAATGATTAATGAGTCCAGCCTAACCATAACCACTAAAACATAATGGATATTCAGCCAAATTGAAAATATTTGACTCGGTTTTGTTTTGACTTGGCTATGATAGAGAAGAATTTACAAACACAAATAAAACGCGGAAAGCCACTCTAGTACATATTCAATTCCCCTACCGTCGATCTACCCGGAGTGAGCAGACAAGGGTGTCGGACATAAACGACGTTCAATTTAATTTAACATGTATTTTTATCAAACATATAGCTAGTTTAATAAATGTCTGTTTTGCCATTTTTAGTTAGTCCGTCGTTAGCATTTTAGTCTACGCATTATGCAAGTATTTCGTTATGAATCAATTTGATTCTTTACGAATCCGAGCCAAAGCCCAGTCCCCAAATCATAAATATTTTAATGTTCAAATTTTAACATTTTGACAAAAACATCAAGTAAACGTATGTGTTTGTCGCGTCATATGACGCCGACCTTACTATTAGCTATACTTATATCTTCTATATAGTAGCTTCAAAGCTCTACCCATTACCAGGGCACTAGGACACGTGACCCCTCCATCGAAATTCCATAAACCAAGTTATTTTACCAAAAAATGTATTCAATATCTTGAGAATTTTTACCGTTTCGCTGTGATCGCAAAACTTCTTTGAATGATAAATTAGCGCCACGTACGATACCCGGGATCGTCCGTGCCACTCTATTTACATTTCACACAAGCGGCTGACATGACATCATCGCAATTCTCATTTGAGCCCGCCTTGTATCACATTCTCCAATTTGTTTAATGTATTGTAGGTACATGCAGCAGGACAAAAATTAACTTGAAAAATGAGTGCTGGCAAGAGTGAGAGTTTTAATTATGGCAAGTGGTACATATTGATAATTACAAAAATAAGGATTGACCAATATGATGTGCCGGGCCTCAATAATAGAAAATAGACAGCGGATCAAACAACACACATAGTAGCTAAATAAAAAACACATCTAAGTAGTTCTGTTGTATTTTTTCCTATAGGACAAGTCAATACCATAATAAAATACTTTAAAGGTGATAAATAACGTTAGAAAAAGCGGACAAGATGAATTTTTCACCATATTATATGTATATTATATGTACATATTTAATCGTAACTTCTATTTCCATCAATAATGTCAAAGGGTACAAGCTTTTGAATTTAAACTCTCACATTGGGCCATTTGGAAATTGTCTTATTCAAATAATTTCCTACGATAACCTCGACGCGGATTTTATCGAATTCAAGTTCCCTGTAATTCTAGCCAATTATTTGGTGGAGCAAGGAAAGCCAAAGAAATCGGATGGTTTTCTCTGCATTCATTTGAAGACCAAAAGAAAAGAATACTTTGAGAAAGAGTACGCAAATTACCTCCCACAAGAATCAAATTTAAATTGCACTGAATTTGGAAGATACACATTGAGATGGAAAATTGCGAATGGAAGAAAGGTGGCTGTGGCAGATAATTTTCAGTATACCCCATACTCCTGGCAATGCATCCTTCACTTCTTTTTATATCCAATGATTGAAGATATTCAGATAAAACTTCGTTCTACAACTTATGATACACACTGGGCATTTAATCAATGGCTGGTTCCCAAATTTTTAAAATGGTTTTGGAATCATGCACTGGAAGAACGTGACGAAGGATTTCATTTGTATGAATTTAAAGAAACAAGCGCCATATGCAGAAATGAGATGTTCGTAATGGCTCTAGAGGAGGAAGAAAAATTCAAGCGAAATATGAGTCGCATGACTAGGTGGATTATGGAATCACTGATGTATGTTTGGTTCGCCAGCGTGCATAATTTTAAATTCATTTTCATCCAAGAAGTGTCTTTGAAAGATTTCACACAAAACAACATCTATTATTGGCAAGATTACACGGCTGACGCTAAGAAGAGAAGGAAATTAATTAATAGAAAGCTAGTGAACGCTCCTTTTACAAGGAAAAGTTTAAACGAACAGTGGAAGCAATCTGACAAAGAGAATCTGTTCGACATAATGTGGCTTGTAACGCAAAGGACACACGATGCTAATAATATCAAACAAATGAGGAATGAAATAAAAGACTTTGGGGATTCATTGACGTTCAAAAGTTTCCATTCACACAAGTTGGATACAAACTATGCTTTGTTTAATGAACTTATTCCAAACGTTAGTTTGACGGATCAAATATTTAAGAATCACGAGTTGTTGATTTACCGCGCAAAATACAGAAAAATTTACACAGTTATAAAATTCGACGCTTGGACGGATTATTTTGTTGTCAAATCGGAAACCTTCAAGTTTGTGACTTGCGATGGAATTAAAATGGGAACTGGACTATCATTTAAAGGATTCATTTCCTCTTTCGATTTAGCAATATGGCTCCACATTATTGCCAGTTATTTCCTCGTTTTAATTTGTCTTAAAATAATCTACAAAGTGAAAAGCATGCAAGTAGATTTGTATTTCACGGTTTTCCCAAGTCTTTTAGAACAGGGAGACCCAGTTTCGTCAAATGAGAAAAGAGTCCCCAGTGTGTATTTCGTCTCCGGGGCGTGGATTTTGATGACGATCGTTTTGTCGAATGCTTACAAAGGAAATAACATATCTGAATTGACCGCCCCAATGCAAATTGAAAAAATAATTCGATTCAGCGACCTGGTGGCAGAAAATTACAAACTGATATCAAGATGTAGACAGTGTGAAAGTATTTACGACTATGAATGGAAGACTGCTGGGTATACATATACTAACACTCTGATTTACAATCACATTCTATTAGAATTGATAAACAATTTATTCAATTTGTTTTCACGATCTCAAATGAATGATGGCAATTTTACCAATCGTGAATTATTTTTAATGAATGCCACAAATAATTTGATGTTTGCCAATCATATTGGCAAGGAAAAAGAACGTCAATACCTAGGAACGATCTTTCCAATTATGTTCATTCCCAAGCCGATGGGTAATAACACTATTTTTGATGAGATTATTAAATGCAACAAATCGGCATATGGAGATTGGTCAGATGAGATTGATTTAATCGAAATGAAATTAAAACTGATGCAGTCTGATGGTAACATGATTTCTAAAAGTCAGGAGGGTCTATGGAAGAAGAGTACGGGTTGGACGATTCTAAATACATTCAATCCTCGACTAAAAGATCGTTTGAAATTATTTTTGCAGTATGGTATTTTGCAAGTATGGAAATCTGCAGCCAGAGAAAGAGATTTGGTTTCACAACAAAATAGAATCATACGGCAAAAACATGAGTCGGGAGATAACGTGAAGGCACTATCCACAACTCACAATGTTGTTGTGATTTTTTATGTCCATTTAGCCTTCATTGCCCTATCGGCAATTTCATTTTGTGTTGAGAGGCTAATACGGCGTTTGTTTCTCAGCTGGAAAGTTTTGAAATTCTTTATTTCTTTTTAGATTACGTCTCTTTTGTAAGCATCAACATAAAATAATAAAAATGTTTGGATTTCTACAAGTCTGATACAAGTAAATTTATTATGTACTTCAGGTGCGTATATGCTGGATTATAACATATGCACAGCAAAGTTTTATACAGTAATTGGTGTCTTGGGGGAGCAAAAATCTCAATATGAAGTACATATAAGTCCACAGTCAAACGTAGAAAGAAAAACTTTAGTCAATTTAAGTCAGAACAAAAGTAAAAATCTCGACATTCACGCTCAGCTAGAATTTTTTTCGATTGTTTTGCATATTTAATACTATTACTAGTACTATAATCATTGGCTCAGCGGGGTACACGCGCAAACTGTGCAGCCCCTCCCCTGGCTACGCGAATGATGTACTTGTATAAGCTTGTATAATTAGTAGTACAACTTGAGCTTTCTAATAAAAATAACGCATAATATTTTCAATGAATCGATTATTTTTTTACTTTTATTGACATTGCAAAAAAAGTTTCCACTACTAGAATACATTGCTGTCACAACTATTATAGCACAATTTAAATATTTTCTGCATATTGTTATTCACATTCATAACTTACTTATTGTCATCATTGACTATATCAATATTTATGTGGGAATAAATCGTCTTCGCAAAGATTATTCTAGGTGTTCCTAATTTTTCTCGATGTCGATATAGTTCAATACAGCTTATAGCCACCGCACTCATACAAACCATCATGTTTGGTAGGGGCGTACCAACCACTGGGTCAGGTGAAGCAGTCGCCCCCAACGTGTCAGGGATTCCACACCAAATAAAATTTGTGGAATCTAATTAATTGTTTGTTGTTTGCTCCAAAGTTGTATTTGATCAGTACATAATCAATTGAAAAGGAATAGTTCATCAAAGATTACTTCCAGTAATGATTTTTCAACTGACAAAAATATCCCTAAACATTAATAGGCATATGCTCGTAGGCAGGGGATTGCATACTGCACAGGGGGTTGCACACTGCACCCCAGTACCAATGATTATTTTATTATAATACCAAAAAATCGTAAAAATTGACGCGCGATATTTTTAGTTTGGTTTTGATTTAAATTGACTCAATTTTTATTTTTACGCTTGACTGTTGACTAATAATATGTGCTTCATATTAAGAGATTTGCTTCCCCAAAAAACATATTTCTGTATAAAACCCCCATGTTATTTGTAATCCTGGTCATGCGACTCTGAAATAAATTTCAGTATACGCAGTTAGTTGAAATAAGTTGATTTGATCATAGTTTATTGTCATGTTTAATTTCTTAGTGTATTCAAATACTGTCGAGTGTTTTTGATAGCCATGATGAAGACGAGTACGGAGTACAAATATGTACCATTACAAATATTAAGCAATTCATCTTAGATAGCCAATAAATAAGAAAGCTCTTATTTCTTTAGTTCTAATGAACATTGTGTGTATCACGCAAGCATTTGATAATTATGTCCTATTTTAAATGTTTAAAAGTTTCTATAATGTTCGTGTATAAATTAGGCAGTTAATGCTGAGTTTCGCTAATCACTATACATTCCCGCTCCTATATAACATACATAACCATAAAAATAATAATACTGAAAAGTTCCATCTACCAAACAAGAAATTATTTTAAAAAAATGTAAAAATAGCATTGTTTGCTTAAATAGGGGAAAACTTTCAACACATTTTGTAACCTGTGGTATAACATGTTCTATATTCGAAACATATGTCAAAACTTACATACCTATACTTTGATTGCATAAATTAGCTATCAACTTAATTTTTCCAATTTTGAACTTAAGTTTCTTTGAAATTGCAAGATTATATATTTTAAGGTATTGTACATAACAATGAATTGTGTTAATTTTTACAAATATCGAAACGGAAGCAATTCAATAAAGTACGATCAGCTGCATCTACTTAAGGGGGCCCAACACAATGTCTAGGACACATGGAGCCTTTTGTAATGCACTAACTGCTGTGGAAACAATTTTTACTGACTCATAATATAATTCTCTAGGTCCGCTTAGCTTTGCGATTCGAAAAAGTTATGTTTTTTTTTAAAAAAACATGTAAGCCTAGGCTTTTTAACACAAAATTTTGAAAATCAAAAATTACTATTGCACCAGAGTTTGAAACAAACAACCGAGCTGAGGAGGCCTAGATAAAAAAATTCTTCATCACATTGTCCAATCATTCATGTTTCGAAATTGAAGTCTTGATTTTATATTTGGAAAAGAAGAGATCTCCTACTCAAATACAAGGAAATGAAATTGTCATGGCGGTTTGACTGCTGAGTGTACTAAAACATACAACTTGGGTATGAGAGTGGTATATTGTAGGTACATCTGTAGGGACATTCCACTGCTATAATGTTAAAATTTGAATATTTATGCCATCATTTCCTCCAATCTCCTGCGCAAAATGTTCAATCTATTGTGGAAGATTACAAGCACTCGGATAGGAGTCCTTTAATAAAGGAAAATCTTTTATTGTTTGGTGCTATTACAGTGACCAGACGTCCCGGATTTTCCGGGATTGTCCAGGATTGAGGACCCCGTCCCGGGCGTCCCGAAAACGTCCCGGTTTTAGAAAATTGTCCCGAATTTCATAAAAATAATGTGAAGACGAATAAAAAAGACAAAAGCCTTAAACGGTCTTACTTTCCCCATATTATTAGATACTATTAAAATTCATTTTAGCTAATGTTGAATGCACATTCCTGCTTTCTTGTATATTACATAAGCCGACCAGAATTGACAGAAATACTGATTTTACCAGTGTAATGATTTTGAGTCGCTGTACTGGTGTAATGTTTTTGTACTGATTTTTAGCCATGCATGACAGAAGCACATGATGAAAAGAGCATGCCTTTTTGCTATAAAATTGCAAACAATTGCAAATTATTTTTGAGCTACGCGAAAATTTGATGCATTTTAGCATGATTTTGATCACAGTTATATAGCACAATTTTTGCCCAAAATAAAAATAAAACGAGCCATAAAAAAGTACAAAATCACAAAATATCGAGGATTATTACAATCCTTTGCTCCAGTTAATCCAAAATCCTGAAAAACGATTGTCCCATAAAAGTAAAAAATGGCATAAAAACTGCTCACGTTATTTCAAAATCCCTAAATCCCTAATAAAAATTCGCAAATTTACAAAAAATTTCGCGCGAATTTGTTGCACTTTAGGTTGATTTTGACTAAAGGTTTAAAATTCAGGTTATACAGGTAGCATTACATATTTATCGTCCCGAATTTTTCTTGTTGAAATGGAGGGTTTTGTAAAATGTCAATGGATTTTCAAAAAATGTCCCGGATTTTACCCAGTCACATATGGTCACTGTAAGTGCTATAATGAAGTTGTGGTGGATAATTATTTGTAATTTTAAGTGCTTTATAGGTGGGGAAATAATTTTGCACGATATATTGTATAGTTGTTGCTATATTATCTACCCTTAATATACAATGTTTAAGCACCTACCACTATAAACTTTAAAACAATACAACAACAGTTTATCGCCGAGGTTGTTATAGGGTACACCAATACAAATGCTAGTATCAAATATTATTATATTAAGGTGGAATTACGAAAAGCACTTTGCGGCAATGAAAAGTGATAAGTTTAATGTATTTTTAAAGTTGATACAGAATATTAAATATCCCCGCTGGGCCAAATACGGCTACATAATATATAAACATTATGATAATAGTCATAAAGCTTAATCAACCCAACGTTTAAAAAAATAAATGAGTAGTAGTGTCCCCCAATATCATAGAGAAAATGCAAAAATTTGGTAGACGGTACATGGCAGGGCAAAAGAGGAGGCAGTAACTGCCAGTAAGGCAGGTTTTGAAAAAATATCAGGGAGAACGCAAAAGGCACAAACTGCTGCACTGTTCTTGTATGTGTGACAGTTCAAGAGAATTAAGTCAATTATATACAAAAGAGTGTCAAGCATACCTGGTCACCCTGCCTCCGTGTCATACATCGGTGGTCTGTTAGCTGAAGGCATATTTCCATTCTATACCCTTTGCTCAAGATGTGGACTACACAACGCGACGGACTGATCGCATTGTGTAGTCCGTCGCGTTGTGTAGTCCGTCGCGTCAACATTCGCGACGCTGGCAACCTTGGCGACGTTGGCAACGCTGGCAACATTGACGACGTTGGCGACGTTTACCCTCTGCCTTACTCCAACCCATATTCTCCAATTTGTTTAATGTGTTGTACCTACCGCACATTAATATAATTAATACCTACAATACTCTACCTACAGCAAGAAAAAAATTAACTTGAAAAATGAGTGCTCGCAAGATTGAGAGTTTTAATTATGGCAAGTGAAACATAATATTGATAATTACAAAAATTAGGGTTAGCCAATATGATGTGCTGGCCAGCCCTCAATAAATAGAAAATAGACAACGGATCAAACAGCATACAGTCATAGTAGCTAAACTACATAAGCAAAACTAATTATGTTAGATTTTTTCCTTGAGGACATTTACAACATCATAATATAATACCTTTTGATTTTTGAGGTGACCAATAATCTTAGAAAAAGAGGGCAAGATGAATTTCACACCATATTATGTATACATATGTACATATTTAATCGTAGCTTCTATTTATTTCGATACTGTCAAAGGCTACAAGCTTTTGAATCTAAACTCTCACATCCAACCATTTGGGAATTGTCTCGTTCAAATAATTTCCTACGATAACCTCGACGCGGATTTTATCGAATTCAAGTACCCTGTAATTCTAGCCAATTATTTGGTGGATCAAAGAAAGCCAAAGAAATCGGATGGTTTTCTCTGTATTGATCGGAAAACCAAAAGAAAGATTTACTATGGAAAGGAGTACGCAAATTACCTCCCACAAGAATCAAATTTAAATTGCACTGAATTTGGAAGATACACATTGAGATGGAAAATTGCGAATGGAAGAAAGGTGGCTGTGGCAGATAATTTTCGGCACACCCCATATTCCTGGCAATGCATTCTTCACTTCTTTTTATATCCAATGATTGAAGATATTCATATAAAAGTTCGTTCTACAACATATCTCACACACTGGGCATATAACCAATGGCTGGTTCCCAAATTTTTAAAATGGTTTTGGAACCAAGCACTGGAAGAACGTGACGAAGGATTTCATTTGTATGAATATAAAGAAACAACCGCCATATGCAGAAATGAGATGTTTGTAATGGCTCTAGAGGAGGAAGAAAAATTCAAGAAAAATATGAGACTCATGTCTAAGTGGATTATGGAATCACTGATGTATGTTTGGTTCGCCAGCGTGCATAATTTTAAATTCATTTTCATCCAAGAAGTGTCTTTGAAAGATTTCACACAAAACAACATTTATTATTGGCAAGATTACACGGCTGACGCTAAAAAGAGAAGGAAATTAATTAATAGAAAGCTAGTGAACGCTCCTTTTACAAGGGAAAGTTTAAATGGACAGTGGAAGCAATCTGACAAAGAGAATCTGTTCGACATATTGTGGCTTGTAACGCAAAGGACACAAGATGCGATAAATATTAAACAAATGTGGAATGAAATAAAAGACTTTGGGGATTCATTGACATTCAAAAGTTTCCATTCACACAAGCTGGATACTAACTATGCATTGTTTAATGAATTTATTCCAAACGTTAGTTTGACGGATCAAATATTTGAGTATCATGAGTTGTTGATTTTCCGCACAAAATACAGAAAAATTTACACAGTTGTCAAATTCGACGCTTGGACGGATTATTTTGTCGTAAAATATGAAACCTTCAAGTTTGTGACTTGCGATGGAATCAAAATGGGAACTGGACTATCATTTAAAGGTTTCATTTCCTCTTTCGATTTAGCAATATGGCTCAACATTATTGCCAGTTATTTCCTCGTTTTAATCTGTCTCAAAATCATCTACAAAGTCAAGAGAATGCAAGTAGATTTGTATTTCGCGGTTTTCCCAAGTCTTTTAGAACAGGGAGACCCAGTTTCGTCAAATGAGAAAAGAATCCCCAGTGTGTATTTCGTTTCCGGGGCGTGGATTTTGATGACGATCGTTCTATCGAATGCTTACAAAGGAAATAACATATCTGACTTGACCGCCCCAATGCAAATTGAAAAAATTATTCGATTCAGCGACCTGGTGACAGAAAATTACAAATTGATAACAAGATGTAGACTGTGTGAAGATATTCACGACTATGATTGGGTCGCTGGAGGGTCTAATTATACTGACACTCTGATTTACAATCACATTCGAAAGGAATTGTTAAACAATTTATTCAATTTGTTCACACGATCTCAAATGAATGATGACAATTTTATCAAACGCGAATTATTTTTAATGAATGGCACAAATAATTTAATGTATGCGAATCACATTGGCAAGGAAAGGGAACGTCGATACCTAGGAGCGATCTTTCCTATTATGTTCATTCCCAAGCCAATGGGTAATAACTCAATTTTTGATGAGATTATAAAATGCACTAAAACTGCATATGGAGATTGGTCAGGTGGGATTGATGTTATCGAAATGAAATTAAAACTGATTCAGTCTGATGGTAACCTAATTTCCAAAAGTCAGGAGGGTCTATGGAAAAAGAGGACGGGCTGGACGATTCTAAATACATTCAACCCTCGACTAAAAGATCGTTTGAAATTATTTTTACAGTATGGTATTTTGCAAGTATGGAAATCTGCTGCCAGAGAAAGAGATTTGGTTTCACAACAAAATAGAATAGTACGGCAAATACATGAGTCGGAGGATAACGTGAAGGCACTATCCACAACTCACAATGTTGTTGTGATTTTTTATGTCCATTTAGCCTTCATTGCTCTATCGGCAATTTCATTTTGTGTCGAGAGGCTAATACGGCGTTTGTATGACAGTTGGCAATTTTTGAAACTCTTTATTAAGTAGTGTCAACTATATACTTTCTAATAATGCTGATCACGTCTGTCTGTTTGTCCGTCCGTCCGTTGTCCAGATTCTCTAACACTGGTAGTATGGTATCTAGTGGAATAGGATATGGTAGAATAGTATCTAGTAGAAGAGTATTGCACTGGCGTAGCCAGGGGGATCAAGGAGTTACATGCCCCTCCCCCCGAAATAAAAGTCATCAAAATTGTAGATTCGCGGATGACGTAGCCATGGAACACTTGCGTAGCCAGGGAGCACTTGCCTAGCCAGGGAGAGTCAAGGGGGCACATGCATCCCAAAAGAAAAGTCATAAAATCAACAAAACTCACAGTATGGTATCTAATACTATAGTATATAGTAGTATAGTGTCTAGTAGCACAGTCGTAGCCGGTGGGGGCAAAGGGGTCATTTGCCCTCTAGAAGAAAAATCATAAAAATGGTAGTATAGTATCTAGTAGCACTGGTGTAGCAGGGGGTATAAAGGGGGCTCATGCCCCCCGCAAAAAAGTCTTAATATCACAAAACCACAGTGTGGTGTCTAGTAATAAGGTATATTATGGTAGCATTGTAAGATAGTATAGTATATAGTATAGCACAATATGTAGTACAATGTTGGATATAGGATTTAGCTATACAATGTATTAACAATACTTTGCTATACTCTTTGTAATAGTTTATTTCTTCTTAGATTATGCCTTTTTTGTATTCATTGCCTTACAATAATAAGAAAGTTGGGGTTTTTCTACAAGCCTGAAGCATATTACAAGTAAATATATATTATGTGATTGTATAAGCTTGTATATTTATAATATTAGTAAGCAATCCTGTGATTAGTAAGTAGTACTATTTCAGCTTTCTAATAAAAAATAAGGCGTATTAATTAATTTAACTAATTGAGTTTTATCATTAACAATATAAATATTTATGTGGGAAATAAATCATCTTCACAAAGATTATTCCAGACTAGATTACCTATTTATTTTTCCCGATGTCGTACAATGCAGCTTATACCTACCCTACTAAATAGTTCAATTACGTCACCGCAAACATACAAACCATCAGGGTTGGTAGGGGCTTAGATACCATTGGAGCAGTTGGGGGCTTTACGCCAGGGGTTCCACAAAAACTAAGTGCAAACTAAATAATTGTTATTAAATTTGCTCCAAAATTTTATTATTTCAGTACATAATCAATTCAAAAGAAATAATCCATCAAACATTACTTTTTGCTGTATAAGTTTCAGCATTTGCGAAATTAAGGCCAGTTAAGTTGTGTCTAACTTATGTTTGGATATTCGCCTTAGTAGCTGAATTACCATCTGCAGGATATGGTCTTGCGAAAAACAAATGAATGGAGAAAAATATACTATTAAATTATTTTGTCCACTCTAAGTCAACATAATCTTATTCCAAGCACCCTCCCTCATTTTGAAATCGAGTGTTTTCGAATACTCGTGTGTTTTGGAAGGTATACCTAATAAAGAGCAGTACTCTCAAATAAAAATATTCAGCAGTTCCATTCGGGTAGCCATTATAAGAGAAAGCTTTCTTTGATTCTAATGAACGTGTGTATCACGCAAGTATAATGCTAATTAAGTCTTATTTAAGTGTTATAACTAAACTATAATATTCGTGTATAAGTTAGTTAGTTAATGCTTAGTTATACCCATACTAATACTGAATGGTTCCACATACTATTTAATACCGACACAACTTTTGAGCGGACTGTCCAATATATTGTTTGTCGTGTGCTAGAGAGCCGACCACGAAGGGCCGTCACGCCGGATTAATCGATGCTTGCTATTTCAGCTTTTTCTCTCTTAAGCGTCTGGCACTATACTCTGCACTTCACAACAAATGAAAAACTGTGTTTGCAAAATCATTGCCATTTCCAAAATAAAGCATCTTCAGATTAAGCAATATAAATAGTTAATTCGAAAGAGGTAAGATTACCCACAACTTTTAAGCAGGTAGTACGCAGATTGATATCTGTTTTCGTTTTCAAGTTGTGAGACAAAGACCGCAAACGGAGCTGGCTATTTTAAAGTTCCCCCATTTTCTTCATTTGCAAAGTAGTATAGTTGTAAAAACAAGTCCATTTTATTATAACAGGTAGACTCGGCACTTTAGAGAATGTGGAAGTGGAAGATTAGGACGATGATGAATGAAGTCTGCAATTCTAAATGATACCGCGAAGAAGTAATAGGAAACTTGCGGTATATGTATAAGATTAATATGTTTTCTAACATTAACATTAATTGCAAATTAAAGTCAACCTTTAATCACAAGGATTGCTTGGCAAGGTAGGGCACATCCGTCCAATATATATATTATCCTGGCTAAAAATTATGCCAAATATATTTGTAGACATTTGTATGCGGGACGATATTTGACAGGTTGACGTATTATATTTTTTGCTCCATAGAATTCCGATTGGACGTAATTCCACACTGAAGAATTTAAGCTTGGCGGAAGTTATGGCAATATACACAGCTACATAGTGTCCAAACACTGCCACAAAGCCATTAAATTATGTAATAATAATATATATGTGTTTGAGTAAGTTAAGACTTGAAGACGCCAATACCAATTTGGCATAAAGGAATAAGGAAAAAATAAATCAATTGTATCGACTGAAGGTAGACATTTATATAAGTATCTATTTATTAAAGTAAAGAGTAAAGTTTTTACACTCGAGTCGCTTTGCTTTGTCATTGGAAATTTCTACACGAACATTGTTCTTTGCAGAAATGAGAAAGATCGGTGTAGGTTTCCCGGCTCCCTATGTAATGTCGCCTGTCTCCGTACTGTGTATTTTGCAATATTTTATGAGCACCATTCCACCCTGGGCATTATTGGATACAAAACGGAAATTAATCCATGCACTAATATACATGGGATTCACAGGACTCCAAAGGTCACCGAGATTTTTAATGCATG